>JACEGR010005405.1:0-73711 GCA_014170235.1 Listronotus bonariensis
TGGTAAACCGAACATTCTTTTACACTATTTTCTTCTTACAGGCAGACATTTTGAGTCCCGCCAAGTCCCGCGAAATTTTTTGTATAGCAAAAATAAATAAACATTTCTTTACTCCTATAAATAAAATTTTTCTGCCCCAACCTGCCCCTTTCCCTTCTATGTTTTTTTTGTTTCTTGTTCTATACCACGAAGAAATCTTTTGAAGTATGGGTAGACGTAAATAAAGAAAATAAAAATATGAGACTGTTTACATATATTCTAAATTACTTTGACCAAGTGGATATAAAGGAACATGTTAAAGGTACTTAAAGGTTCGATAATAAATAAAATCGTGAAGCTTACACAAGCATGCTTGTGTAAACATTGTGCGCCACAAAAGTGTACATGTGTACGACTACCTTAAGTTTGAACTCTCTGTTATGAATGTAATGCGCAAAAAATAAATTTATTTGGACATATATCTCACTCTTGTATTAAAAGTATAAATGGAGATTGGTCACTTTGAAACTAGGCAACTCAAATTAGTGTCGGACTGGGGACCATTTGGCCCACCGGGCAAAAGTTCAAAATGGCCCCCGGGTAGAAAAATACTTGATAGTTATACTTAAAATTAAATTTTAATAATGAAATATACATTCAGCGCAAAAAGACCCGTACACCATTTCGAGCACCATTTACTTTGTATGTATTTTTTTTAGGGAAATAACTACCTATGCACCCAAATATACAACGTGTTCAAGATAATGAGGGCCAGTATGGGCATCTTGAAAATGGTAAGAGATACGAAGTCCGTTAAATAAGAACAAAGTTGAGGTTTTATATGCCTAATAATATGCCATTTAGAAAGTTTTAAAATTCCGACTATTTTGAGAAAATTCGTTAATTTAAATGGCAACACTACTTAATTTAGTGTTTGTTTTAATGGTATGTATTTATTTATAATATGATATTAAAAGTAATTTCCCAAAGAAAATTGTCTCTATATTTCTTGTGTAGGCTATGGGTATGCAATTAGGTGCATTTTTTTCTCAAAAAGTAATGTATTTTTACTTGCATAATTGTTTTTATAAAATATAGGATTTGCAAAAAAGTCAGTTGCGTAGATTTTTTGTCAATAATATTCCTTTAAATACCGCTTGCCACTGGTCTAAATAAACCTCATCAAATTAGAGCTAAATTAGCTTCCTTATGCTACAAATAACCCCACCAAATTTTATTAAAATTGAATGAGGAATATTTTAGATATTAAAAAAAACGATTTATAAAAACATTTTAACAGGCACAACGAAGTTTTAGTTTTGTATTTACTTATTTTAATTTTTTTGTGGTTTCTTGGTTTTTTAATCTGACTTGGCGTGTACCCAAATAAATAACATCCAATAAGAATCCTAGTTGCGCCTCTGGGGCCGGGATTGCGACTTATAAAGCCTATGGGAAAAATTAGTTACTGTTTTTTGTAAAATTAAAGACGCAATATACTTGCATCATAAAAATGCATATCGATTACATCTGATAATTCTCACCATTAAATTATTAAAGTGGAATAGTATCTTCATACTACGAAATTAAGTGATAGCCTGGTTGATAGGTTGGCAATAAATTTTATTGAAGATGGTAAATATAAGGCAATAATAGTAATATGGTGTTTATTTTAGAAGAGCTGTTATGAAATACTGAAAGCAAATTTTTGAAAAGATTATTAGTAAGATATTTCTTAACACTTATCTGAACTCATAACATGTTGTTACTTACAAGATATTCACCTATTTATTTGCATTTTTATTGGTGTGATATTAGTATTTATAACTTTCCTATAAAAGAATATTAAACAAAATAGTTTAAAGTTGTGAAATTAAGAATGTAAACCTGACTTGATATTGTTTAAGATATGTCGCATATAAAATGGCGTATTATAAAAAGTTTCTTCGGAAGTTCTTACCAAATGTGAAACATTTTAATTATTAACTTTACCGCAGAAAAAAATTGTAGCTATTGTGTCTATACGAAAAAAATGTCTTTTTAAAAAATCCTCCTTGATGAGAAATTACATTTTTAACAAAAAATTGTATTTTTGATGTACAGAATGACCTAAAAAGACTTGTTTCAAATTAAAATACAGGGTATTTCCTAACTACGGTATGGTACCTTAAAAGGGTGATTTTATATATCATTTAATAAAAAAAAGTTTCTATTAATAATAAAAACATACACCCGGAGTTACTTCGTTTCCGAGATACAGGGCTTCAATTTTTTTTTAACTCGGTATTTTATAAATATCCTAAATACAAAGTCTGTTACGAATAAATTGTACAGTACTAAAAGTTGTATTTTTAGTTGCTTTATAGAAAAAGAAAAAAAAAGAAAAAATACATAAAAGCAAGTGGCGTACATTTTTCTCTCAATAATATTGGCTGTGGTTCCCATGGAGACGCTACTGGACCCAATAAAGTCAATCTAGTTAGAGCTTTTCAACCGCTTCATTACATCAAACAAACGGATCAAATTCTAACTAAATCGTTTTAAGAGTATTTATGATATTTATAAAATACCTACTTTAATAAAAATTTTAACGCGCTGAATTTTAGAAACGAAACAACTCCGGACATATATTTATAGGAACTTTTCTTCATAAGAAACCACTCTCTAAAGTTTCGTACTGTAGTTAGGAAATACCCTGTATAATAATTTAAAAACAAGTCTTTTTTCAGCCACTCTGTACATTTAATATACAGTTATTTTTGTGAAAATGTATTTTCTCATCAAGCAGAACCTTTTAGAAAGAGCAATTATTTTTCATTAAGTAAATATATTAAAAGTTTTCCATTTGGTAAGAATTTCCGAAGACACGCTGTATTAAAGTGTGTATTCACTTGGCGAATGTATACGGCCGCACGGTTATGACCGTATTCGCCAAAAATGTGCGTGCGTTATATTCGGCATGCGATCTATCGTCCATATTTTGGCAAACGTATGCGTGCAGTGTCGTTTACCTCCGTACCGAGAGTTATTTGCTAGTTGTTGATTTTTATCGCATGTATGTTTATACGTATACATCTCAAAACAGTTAAGGTGTATATTCACTTAGCTAAAGTATACGGCAGAACAGCAACAAACGTATGGTATGTCGGGTAGTCAGACGTAAATAATTCATGAACGAACGCATGCGGAAAGGTTCGCTCGCTTTTCGGTACAACAATCTTGGGGGAGGGAGTAATTTAAAACACTCTTTACCCCCCCCTTGTCACACACCATAATTATGGCAAATACGCTTTTTAAAGGCTCATTTCGAATACACTAAGCTTAAACGTAAAATTTTTAAAAACAGTTACCCAAAAAGTATAGTACGTTTTTTGTGAGCAAGTACAGGGAAGTTAATCGGTTTATTGCTGGTACATACAGAGCAGCACAAAAAAGTTGAGACGTTTTAGAGAAATTTAAATAGAGAAGCTAGAACCTCTAGTTTATGCCTAAAAATTAATATCAGATCTAAATAGCTGATGCCCAACTAACTAGTTAAGATATTTAAACCGTATTGTTAATAATCGAATTAAATGAAAAATATATTTTTTTTTACTATAACACTCCGTACCTTTCTTATTATTAACTTTTGAATAAAAGTACTTTTGATTAAATTTTATTATTTGAGCGTAACAAATCTGTGGTTTTTCCATGTACCATTGGTTAGCGGACACTCTGTATATGTTTTATGAAAATTGTTTAAATAATTAAACTGCAGTCCGCTACTAAAAATGTTACGTTTCAAAGAACTTTGTTAAATATTATAAAATCACTTAACACCTTATAATTAGCATATTTAAGCAAGTTTATGACCAAATTTTAGAAAGAAAATCCCCATTTTAAATGGCCATTCCAAAAACGAATCATCATACCTTGAATTTATTTATCATAGGTAGAATTTTTGGACACGTCTTAAATAATGACTGTACCGAAAATAGAAACATGCCTGGTTTTGCCCATTAGGCAACAAAACCCAGTTTAACAAATAGGTAAAAAGATATTCAGTGGCGTCTCTAAGAAATAAACCCATAATAAATACATATTAAATAGTTTAAATTAATATATTTCAAGGGTCAAAAAAGGAAAACATCTATAAAATTAAAAATTGAGGATGACAAAAGAGGTATTCGTAAAACGCCTTATTCACGCACGATTCATCTTTTTTTATCTTTGGACAAACCACGAAGGCTAAAAGCCTAAATACTAACGTACCGTGGGTGTCTTAAGCGAGGTAAGAGGGAGTTTGTTGACACGGGACTTAAATACTTGAAGATTTGGGGGAAGGAAAGACCTTCGCGGGCAGCAGGTTCCACAACCTAGAAACTCTAGGGATAAAAGAACGAACAAAGTGGGAAGTTCGGGGCCTGTCCAGTTGGACCGTATAGGATGCATACGCGCGGAACCACAAGTTTCTCTGTTGGGAACCGTAAGTGGAGGAACTATACTGGACAATTCTCCAGAGCAGAAGCCATGGAAGTACCTATAAAAAGCGATAAATCCCCCACAGCCCGACGATGTGCAAGAAAGGGAAGCCTTTCTGTAAGTGAAGGATCATTAATGAGACGAATAGCTCTTCTTTAAATATAATCAAGAATACTTAGGGTTGTGGGGGACGCCATGCCCCAGATATGAGAACAATATTCCAAGGGAGGTCGGATTTGGGACACATACAAAGTGTATAAATTAGAAGGGGAAAAATACTTTTTGGATCGAAAGAGAAATCCAAGCTTTTTGAAGCTGCCGTGGCTATAGATACAATGTGTTTATGCCAGTTAAGGTTACTTTCAAATGTGACGCCCACAAGATTAAAGGTGTCTTTGCTCTGTAAAACTTGGCCGCTCATAAGTAGAGGATGAGTATTTGATGACTCTTTTCGCGACAAGGAACATGATTGTGTTTTGGATGCATTAAAATGGGCGAGATTTTTAGCGTCCCAATCCAATATTAAATTAAGATCCTGCGAAAGAGACATCTGCATCGCTCTGCGTTTGTTTTCCAAGTAAGGTTTAGTAATGGGTTTAGAAACCTGAAAACTGGAGTGAAGGGTACTATCGTCGGCGAAACTATGAATGGAATTAGTTGTGGACGAGAGAAGGTCTTTGATGTGAAGAAGAAACAATGTTGGTGCCAGAACTGAGCCCTGAGGAACTCCAGCATTTTTTTATGGCGCGCTTGTGGCGGCTTTGGTTGTATCGGCGAGCGTCGATCTCCGGAGTTAAGCAGTGGAATGCGCGCCCATAATTTGGATGGGTGTCTGGCGACAGCGGTGTTTTGGGCGGCGGCACACGGTGTTCTGCTCGGGGAAGCGGACCGAGCAACAACCATCCAAGTTATGGAATGAATGGTGTGTGAATGAGAAGGAGTAGGGGTCAAGGTACAATAAGCCTTCAGGCTGCAGTGCACCACCTAGGGGGCGGTCGTCGGACCTGGGTGGGATGACCCCGAAAGGGTGAAAAAAACTCCAGCATTTACTTGGTGAAAGCTTGAAGAATGGCCGTCCACAATAACTGATATACGACGATCAGATAGATAACTAGAGAGCCAAGTACAGAGTTTAGTTGAAAGACCATGGGAGGGAAGTTTATTAAGAAGTGCGGCATGCCAGATCTGGTCAAAAGCTTTGGATATATCAAGAGCAACGATCTGGGACTCACCTAGAAACTCAAAAGACTTATTCCAGCAGTGTGATACGAAGAAAAGAAGATCTGCTGTAGATCTTTTGTGGCGAAATCCATAGTGCCTGTCATGCAAAATTTTGTGTTTTTCTAAGTACTTAAGAATTTGTGAATTAATTAGTTTTTCCATTACTTTGCAAAGAACTGAGAGAATTGAAATTGGTCTATAGTTAGATGGAAGATATTTAGATCCTTTCTTGGGAATAGGTTGAATACGTGCCGCTTTCCAGCTTTCCGGAAAGATACCTGTGTCGTAAGAAATTCGAAAGAGCCGAGTTAAGATTGGTGCAAGTTCTGGAGCACATTTTTTTAAAACGATTGCTGGTGTGCCATCCAGCCTAGACGATTTCTTGGTGTTAAGGGAAGAAAGGAAATAATTCTGCCTTTCCTTTAGCGGTAAAAACAATTTCATCTTCCAAAGCTAGTGGCGGAAAGAACTGGTACAAAATTCCTACTTATGTTTTTCGCAAAGGACCAGAAAGATTTGCTGCCATTTGAGCAAGAAAGAACTTTGTTTTTAATACGATTGTCAAAGGAGTCTTTGGCTTCAGAAATTGTTTGATTGTAGTAGTTTCTTGCTTCAATGCTGGCCTGTCGGTTTTCTGGACTAGGATCCTGTAGAAACTTTTTGTGAGCATGAACTTTTAAAATTCTAGCTTTATCACAAGATTCGAAAAACCAGGGTTTGTTATTGGATTGTTTGGGGTTCTTGATGGTATGTGGAATATCTTGGTGTTTAGTGGTTGCCATTTTTGGTGCTGTTTTTGGATATCTCATATATTAGTAAAGATAGAAAGTTTCGGTTTTGTAAACTTGACCTAGTTTAACCATAGGCAAGGGCGATATTTCAAATACTGCTTTCTCAGGTATTCCCTATAATTTAGTTTAGTTATTAAAAAGGCAAAATCGGATTTATAAATATGGTTTAAATAGAATACAGTGCCGTAATCATTTTTTTCTAAATATTACTATTTTAAAATATTGACCAGTAGGACACCAGTATATGGGTCAAACCAGTAGGCAGGATGACATCCAGTAGTATGCAAAATATTGAAAATGTCGAGGAGCAAGAAGAAAAAAAAATTAATCGGAAAAAAAACTCATCTATAAAAACAAGTTTGTTTAATCATTTTTATATAATGACCCCTAAAAATTTTAGAAAAACAGAAAAAAAAGTTTTTAAAAATGTATCTTTACCATACATTTTCTTTTGTTTCCTTATACCTCGTTATGAACATTCATAAGCCATATATGGCATGGGATGCAAAGTCCTTTGAAAAACAAAAAAAAATTATTTTTACCTTAGAAAATGTACTATTTTATACATTATTCGACACTACCTAAAAGCCAGGAGGACTTGCACCCTACCCGGCGCCCATGGGTCAAACTAATTTGTCTTTTAACAAAATAAAAATTAAAAAAAACATATAGACTGTCCACGAAAAGAGGTTAACAAAAGCCCAATTTAATTAAAAAAAAATGAATTATAAATAAACATTTTTGCTTGAAAAGCAATATAACTTACAAATAGAAATTTCTGATTTTGTAGACAAAGTTTGCACAAACTTTGAAAATATTATTTTTCTCCACGAGTAAAATCAATATTCTCTTTTTTTTATAAAATTTTACCTAGATTTTCTTTGTATAAAGTTTGTATACATATGTAGATAGATAAATAAAGCTATTCGTACCAAAATTTATTAAACCCAATGAGTGCCCATTTGGTATGATACTTCTGGCAGGAAACACTGTAATAATTAATAAGGAACGTCTTGTCTATGTCTTAAAATTTAATGTTTCTAAATCATTTCTAATTTAAAACCTGTGGTTTTCTATACAATTATTCTTAAAAGTTTCGATTAAAAAATTTTAAATACAAAAGGGTCCATATCTAGAAAACTATTGCGTTTAAATAAAGGTATTTACAGAAACAAACATGCCAAATAAATGTATCTTATTTAAATCTAGTGTTTAATACAGGGTCTGCTATTAAATTTTTTTCACATTATGAGAAAAGTATTTTTTATAACACTCTCTGTAAAGCCGGAAGTAAAGTTATTATGGCGCTTCCAAGATACAGGGTTTCAAAACTTTTATTTAATTTATGTTATTTTCAAATGTTTTATTTATATACAGTGTGTTCTAGAAAAGGTGTTAGAAAACGACAAGTGGACAAAAAATATTTTTTTTACCTTTATATCGTTATTTTGGGAAAACTAGTCGCACGGTCTGAAAAAAATACAAAATTTTACTTGGGAATACTAAGGGCAAGTTATAACTTAAAATATAAAAAATAACCCAGGGTAAGGAACTTTTATTTAAAAAATTTTTAAAGAACAATGTTGTACAGAATAAAAATTTCTAGAAAATTTAGAGTTAATGCATTCCAGGGAAAAAAAACTGTTTTCGTCATTTTCTTTTAATATAAGCATTCACTGCTCAATACGACGCGACGGAGCGAATTTTATAGAAAACCTTTAAAATATTTTATATATTTTTTTAAGTTTGCTTGTTTTTGCCTAGTAATTAAGTATTAAAGTGGTATGTAAAAATATGACAAACACGTTTTGTTCTTTTAGGATATACTAACGAGCCATTCTCGTTCCATTTGAAAAAAAGAAGTTATAACCATAAATCAAATTTTGCAAACTTTGTTTCCACCGTAGGAAGTCGTAAAAAACAAAAGATAATAATTTTAGTTTTAGCTTAATCATGGCAGTCTAGATCGAAAATTAGAAAAAAAAATTGACAGCACAAGTGTCATTTTATTAAAAATTATTAAATACCGGGTGTCAATTTGAAAACTTCCCACCCTTAATATCTTTCTTGGAGTTAAAAATATGACAAATCGGAAAGACCCGTCAATTTTATTTGTAAGGGGGACACTTAAAATGAATATTTTTAGCCTTCTTGTTTCAACCCCTAGGAGGGGTAGATGTCACCCTTAGAATATTAAATGGGAATGGGGGTCAAGTGATACATCATTTTAAAGCTCCTGACGAGTACTTTATAACCCTAGATTATGAAGTCAATATCTTCACCTATTACAAAATGGCGGTACTTTAAAATTACCTAAATACCTGATTTGGATGACCATATTTCCGAAACTAATAAAGTTAGATGTACCTAATGTGGTGTTTTCTTAAAGCTCTTTTAAAGGTCTTTTTAATGGTGATACTGGTAGTAATATACAGGGTAGAAGAAAAAGTACATATTTTTTATTTAAGAACCCTGTATATTATTTTACCATTAAAAAGACCTTTAAAAGAGCTTTAAGAAAACACCACATTAGGTACATCTAACTTTATTAGTTTCGGAAATATGGCCATCCAAATCAGGTATTTAGGTAATTTTTAAAGTACCGCCATTTTGTAATAGGTGAAGATATTGACTTCATATTCTAGGGTTATAAAGTACTCGTCAGGAGCTTTAAAATGATGTATCACTTGACCCCCATTCCCATTTAATATTCTAAGGGTGACATCTACCCCTCCTAGGGGTTGAAACAAGAAGGCTAAAAATATTCATTTTAAGTGTCCCCCTTACAAATAAAATTGATGGGTCTTTCCGATTTGTCATATTTTTAACTCCAAGAAAGATATTAAGGGTGGGAAGTTTTCAAATTGACACCCGGTATACCGGTAATGCCATTTTAAATTTGAAAGTAGTACTTATTTCCAGGTAAACCGATAATAAATACGTTAACCAATCCACAACTATGTTAAATTACGATATACCAAATTTAGGTTTTGAAACGTAAAAAGTAAAATAGTTATAGGGGGAACCACCTGTAAGAAACTCTCGGTATATCATACTAAGCTTTAAAAGCGATATGAATTTATCAAAAGCAAATAAAAAGAAAAAGCTGGATAATGACTTTATAATTACCCGGGATGTACAGGGTGTCCCATTTTGGTTGTCCCTTATGGGAAACTTGGAAACCATAAGAGATATTAGAAATCCGATACCCCATCCTCGAGCTCTTTTTGGAGAAAACATTTATGGTAAAAACAGATCATCACTATCGCGAAGCGTTTCAGAGATACAGGGTGATTCTCGATTTTTCACTTTTTGAAAAGGCCCTGTAGCTTTGTTGTTATTACAGATATGAGAAAACTAATTGCACATTATAAAGACACTTTTTTCGTAGAATCCAGTGGCATAGCCAAAAAATTTTTTGAGCTGTCATTTTTGACATATGACCCAAACATGTTTTTTTTATTAGGGACACCCTATAAATGATTACGTAATTAAATTGCTTGTTTTTTTCTGATTAAAATAATATATCATAGTAGGTGGTTTAATAAATTTTTTACGTCAAATATTGGAAAAATTATGATTTTAAAGACGCATTCCGGCTTCTATCTGTTTTTTAAGTTGTTTTATATTTTTGTTTTAAAAGGAATCTGTCATCCCTTAGCTCAGGAGACATTTCCGTAGAAAAAAAAACAAAAAATTAGTTTACAACAACAATAATAAACAAGTTATATTAATTAAACTTAAAATTTTATCAAGTTTTTTTAATTTTTGATTTATTTATTTCTTTTTATTTTTTATGAATTCTCCATGTCAACTTTACCAATAGAGCAAAAAAAAAATGTAAAGTCCAAAAAAAAACATCGAAAAATTTTTGACACACCCTGTATAACTTTGATTTTTATTTTTTTATACAACATTATCATACTAATACATTACCAAAATTTTTTTGCTTCAAATTCATAAATAAGGACGCTATGAATTTTTAAATTTAAATATAAAAATAATTATGTTTAATTTTTGGGACACACCGTATCATATATGATAATATTCTTCCTTATCATATATATTATCCACCATAATTTCATCCTTATATATTCATATATAAAATTGTAGGAAATTTTTAAATTTAAAAATAAAAAAATCATTTTAATTTTTTGAGACACCCTGTATCAATTTTTTAGGTATAATAATATTTCTCCCCATCACATTTATCAAATACCAAAATTTCATTCCTTTATTTTCATAAATAAAGTTGTAGGAAATTTTTAAATAAAAAAAAAAAAAAATATTTTAATTTTTTGAGACACCGTGTATCATTTTTTTATGCGTATTAATAATCTTCTACATCATGTATATTATTTACCAAAATTTCATGCTTAAATGTTTATAAATAAAGTGGTAGGAAATTTTTAAATTTTAAAATAAAAAAATGCATCTTTAAAATCATAATTTTTCCAATATTTGACGTAAAAAATTTATTAAACCACCTACTATGATATATTATTTTAATCAGAAAAAAACAAGCAATTTAATTACCTAATCATTTATAGGGTGTCCCTAATAAAAAAAAACATGTTTGGGTCATATGTCAAAAATGACAGCTCAAAAAATTTTTGGCTACGACACTGGATTCTACGGAAAAAAGTGTCTTTATAATGTGCAATTAGTTTTCTCGTATCTGTAATAACAACAAAGCTACAGGGCCTTTTCAAAAGTGAAAAAATCGAGAATCACCCTGTATCTCTGAAACGCTTCGCGATAGCGATGATCTGTTTTACCATAAATGTTTTCTCCAAAAAGAGCTCGAGGATGGGGTATCAGATTTTTAATATCTCTTATGGTTTCCAAGTTTCCCATAAGGGACAACCAAAATGGGACACCCTGTACATACAGGGTGGCCCAATTGTCCAATATTTCTGTTGTGTAACGAGATATAAAAATATGTTTTTTACAAAAGTTTTAGGGTTTTTCTAGGTGCATATCCTAAAAATATTTTGATGTATACAGAGTGTCCCAAAAACAAGTTATGGCTAAGAAGTTAGTTTGTTTAAATTGTAACCTCTTTTTTCTTTACAGAATCGGATTCAGCATAAAATTTTGCATATGGTACGTTATTTAATTTTGGCACTCGTGGCGATGTTGTCACGCTATTTATAATTTTCTGAAACTTTCGTAAAAAACATGTTAGCCGAAAATTAGGTAAAAGCGAAAATTAATTAGTTATTATTAATATTTAGCTTAATTTTTTAATACACTAAGGATTACAAAATAAATTCTTGTAAGAAAATTCACAAGATGTTTTACAGGGTATTTCTTATAGCATGGCCATTACCTCAATTTTTAAAATGCTAAATCTCAATTTTTTAAAAGGAATATCTTGTATTTTAGGCCATTTTTTAGATTTTTAGCGATTCCTATACCAAAAATGTAAGCTCTTTTAGAAATTCAAGTATTAAAAAAAAAATGACAATTTTTCTCGATAAAAGGAATCTTTGGTATTTTTAATGGAACACCCAGTATATTTGTCAACATTCTTAAAATTTAATATTTTCCCTTTTAAAAAAATGTAATTTAAGCTATGGTTATTTTTAGAAATAAAGCATTTATTGACCTTTAAAAAGTGCACAGCATGAAAATTAAGAATATTACTAATAAACTACATTTCACGTTATAAAAATGCGACAACAAAGGTATATAGGACAATTTTATGCAGGTCGATAAATTCGTTTTTCTGGAAATAACCATAGCTTATGTTACAGTTTTTAAAGGAAAAGGATGAAATTTTAAAAATATTGACAAATATACTGGGTGCTCCATTTAAAATACCAAAGTTCTTCTTTATCAAAACAAAAACTTGTCATAGATTTTTCAAAAATCCTAAATATCTAAAAAACCTTACATTTTTGGTATAGGAATCGCTGAAGAAACTTACCTTATTTTTATTTCTAAAATCTATAAATTCCCTAATATAATTAATTTAAAAAAATAAGATTTACCATTTTAAATATTAAGATATTGGCCATGCTATAAAAAACACCCTGTATAAGATCTAGTAAATTTTTTTACAAGAATTTATTTTGTGGTTCTTAGTGTCTTAAGACACCAAGCTAAGTATTATTAATAACTAATTTATTTTCGTTTTTACCTAATTTTCGGGTATAATGTTTTTTACAAAAGTTTTAGTAAATTATAAATAGCGTGGCAACATTGCTACGAGTGCCAAAGTTAAATAACGCAATATGCAAAATTTTTATGCTGGATCCGATTCTGCAAACAAAAATAGTGGTTAAAATTTAAAAAAACAACTTCTTGGGCTTTTTTTGGGACACTCTGTATACTTTAAAATATTTTTATGACATGCATGTTTAAAAACCCTACAACTTTTGTATACAACTTTGTTTCATATTTCGTTAAACAGCAGAAATATTGGACTTTCCCAGAAAATTGGGCCACTCTGTATATCTGAAACATAAACCTAATGCATAAAGTGAGAAAAAGCCTTTTTACAATTCATTTCAAATATTTTTAATACCTCCTAATTTTATTTTTTTTAGTATTTTAATTTTGTTCGCTGTCACTGGAAAGGATGACGGGGTTTTACCCATAAAAATATACATTACAGTGATAAAACATTAAAAAATATTATAATAATAATTTATTATACCTACACAGATTCAGACAAATACCTTAAAATATCATCAAAAATTACAATTAAAAATAAAATATTTTTAAATGTTAAGGTTCTTTAAGTGTGACATCACCAATAAAATATTTTATTTGTAGTGTTTTAGGATGATGTTTAGGTAATACTTTAGAATATTTAAGAAGCAAAACTTCCAAAAGAATACTATTCCCTTTTAAACTTCCTTACTTATATAAGGGATTGCTTTTGTTTAGTGTCGTTGTTCGTTAAAACAAATTAATAAAATTTCTTTTGAAAATAAAATATAAATAATAATCAAGTTGAAGTAAAGTCATTGGTATTTTTTTCTACCGGTACCATATAGTTATCAAAACTTTAACGTGATGAGAAGTAACGCAACGAAGTAATTGCGACAAATAAATATAACTTTAAAGTTTAGTAGTTTTGTCCAGTAAGAACTTCGTTCCAGGTACTTCCGAAACTACCTAAAAGTACTAAAACCATAAAGGTCCATATTGTAGTGAAAATGTCGTAATATCTACTTATTGTAGTAACACTTGGGGATCGTCTGATGCTAAAATAAGGTAAGTACAAGCATCTTATGGAAAATAGCATTCGATTTCACTTTCCATTGGACGGCAGAATTGTGGTGTAAAAACCAGGTAAGTCCAATTTTTATCAAAAATTGCTTTTTTAAATTCTAAGTATTTATACAACTGCGGATCGTCTGGTACCTAAATAAGGTAAGTACAACGTATCTTGTAAGAAATAGAATTGGATTTCACTTTCCATTGGACGGCAGAATTGTGGTGTAAAAACCAGGTAAGTCCAATTTTTATCAAAAATTGCTTTTTAAATTCTAAGTATTTATACAACTGCGGATCGTCTGGTACCTAAATAAGGTAAGTACAACGTATCTTGTAGGAAATAGCATTCGATTTCACTTTCCATTGGACGGCAAAATTGTGGTGTAAAAACCAGGTAAGTCCAATTTTCATCAAAAATTGCTTTTTTAAATTCTAAGTATTTATACACTTGCGGATCGTCTGATGCTAAAATAAGGTAAGTACAAGCATTTTATGAAAAATAGCATTCGATTTCACTTTCCATTGGATGGCAGAATTGTGGTGTAAAAACCAGGTAAGTCCAATTTTTATCAAAAATTGCTTTTTCAAATTCTAAGTATTTATACACTTGCGGATCGTCTGATGCTAAAATAAGGTAAGTACAAGCATCTTATGGAAAATAGCATTCGAATTTCACTTTCCATTGGATGGCAGAATTGTGGTGTAAAAACCAGGTAAGTCCAATTTTTATCAAAAATTGCTTTTTAAATTCTAAGTATTTATACAACTGCGGACCGTCTGGTACCTAAATAAGGTAAGTACAACGTATCTTGTAGGAAATAGCATTCGATTTCACTTTCCATTGTACGGCAGAATTGTGGTGTAAAAACCAGGTAAGTCCAATATTTATCAAAAATTGCTTTTTTAAATTCTAAGTATTTATACAACTGCGGATAGTCTGGTACCTAAATAAGGTAAGTACAACGTATCTTGTAAGAAATAGCATTCGATTTCACTTTCCATTGGACGGCAGAATTGTGGTGTAAAAATCAGGTAAGTCCAATTTTTATCAAAAATTGCTTTTTTAAATTCTAAGTATTTATACAACTGCGGATCGTCTGATGCTAAAATAAGGTAAGTACAAGCATCTTATGGAAAATAGCATTTGATTTTACTTTCCGTTGGACAGAATTGTGGTGTAAAAACCAGGTAAGTTCAATTTTTATCAAAAATTGCTTTTTTAAATTCTAAGTATTTATACAATTGCGGATCGTCTGGTACTAAAATTAGGTAAGTACAACGTATCTTGTAGGAAATAGCATTTGATTTCACTATTGGACGGCAAAATTGTGGTGTAAAAATCAGGTAAGTCCAATTTTTATCAAAAATTGCTTTTTAAATTCTAAGTATTTATACACTTGCGGATCGTCTGGTGCTAAAATGAGGTAAGTACAAGCATCTCATGAAAAATAGCTTTCGATTTTACTTTCCATTGGACGGCAGAATTGTGGTGTAAAAGCCAGGTCAGTCCAATTTTTATCAAAAATTGCTTTTTTAAATTCTAAGTATTTATACAATTGCGGATCATCTTTGCGGAAAATTATAATAATAATAATTTCGACATGAAGCCCTTGAACCTCTGTTTAGGGGTTGTTTAGGTTGCAACCTTCTCTAAGTAAGTTTTTTTATCTTAAATAATTATTTTAAATTAAATAATTTAAAAATATCTAATTTCTTTTTAAGTTATTTTTACTTTTATTATATTATTTCAAGTGCAAAATACTGCCGTCCAACGGAAAAACACCGTATGTGAATAGGCCTATAATTACTAACAATATACATACAGTGTTTTTCCGTAGAAGGCAGAATAGCCCTTATACAAAAAGTTTAATTATTAATTAATAAGAAATTCTTAATCACAAATAACGACATGGCGACCTTAAGCGCAGCTAAAGAAATCGCCCACACTCTCAAACCTTTTACGGGAAAACCCGAACATTTAGAATTCTTTATTAAAGCTATTGACAAATTCTATGATAGGTATAACAGCCCTATTGACGAAAGTCTACGCGAATTTGTTTTTGCTACTGTCTGTTCTAAAATTACTGACGAAGCGGGAGATTTTCTGCTCTGTCATCCTGAACTAACTAGCTGGAATCTTATTAAAACCGAACTTAGAAATAAATTCGGAGATAAAGTAAATAGACATACATTGTCCCAACAATTAAACTTTTTAACCAGACATAAAAATGAATCGGTATTAGATTTTTTAGATAGGGTTAAAATTCTTAAAAATAGAATTAACTTAAAAATAAGTTCTGAAAATTTAGTACAATCCACAAAAACTGCCTTAATTGAACAAAATGAATTAACAGCCGTCACTGTATTATTAGCAAACGTAAATTCCGATTTAAGAACTATACTAATGATAAACCAATGCAAAGACTTAGACGATACGTATAACTTAATATTAAATCACTCTTTAGTAGAACAACAACTCTACAATAGATCCCAGATGCTAAGAAATCCTCAAAATAATATTCAACAGGCAAAAACCAATTCCCATAATTTTCCCCCAAAATAATTCTTTTACCACACATAGCAAAAATAATATTTCTAGTAATTTCTTTAAAAACCCGCACAACTTTCCAAGCCAACCAATTAACATTCAACCTAGACCAGTCCAACAAAAATTCCCAACTAATCAACAAGTTTTTGGGAAACCACAAAATAATGCCTTTAACAAAAACCCAAGACCTCAAGACATGTCAAAACCAATGTCAGGTGTCAGCATCATACCTAAGAGGCAACCCCAACAAAGTTTTCAAAGACCTCTTCAAAATCATTGGCAACGCAATCCCCATGCTAATCCACTTGTATTCACAGAAATTAGCACATCTTGAAAACACTAACCCTTTAAGCGATTCTGAAACCCCTTATATATTCGAACAAAATATTGAATATTCAGATTACCCCGAACAAGATACCCATTACAGCCAAGATTTCTTTACAAATAATGACTACTATCCAACGGATGAGTTCATAGAAGAAAATCCCGAATCCGACTCAAATTTTCAAATAAACGCCTCCCAAAAGGACAGTCATACTTAGACATTAACGCCTTTCAAGAGAACTCCCTTCCCTACATTGAAATTTGCAATCCACCCCTAAAACTCTTAGTAGATACCGGATCTCATACTTCTTTACTTCGACCCATCATTGCAGAACAAAATTTTCCTGATAAAATATTCAATTCAAGTCACACCCTAGTAACATGCATCGGAAAAACTACCACCCAAAACAAAGCAAAAATCCCACTTTTACAAGAATTTAACATAAATGTACCCTTGGAATTTATTCTTTTTAGCTTTCATGATTATTTTGATGGTATCCTAGGTATTCGCGATTTAAGAAAACTTAACTTAAATATAGATTTTTCTAAACAATGTCTTTACAACCAAAATATTTCTATACCTCTTAAATATAGACAAAATTTTGAAATCCAAAAAATTGAAATTCCGCTAATAACACTGTTTTAAAAAAATTCGTACAACTCTTCCTAACGAAACCGAACTTTATATGCCTTACATAAAAAACGAAAGAATCGAAATTCCTGCATCCCTTCTTAAAGTAAAAAATAATTTTGTCACTTTAGAAATAAGAAATCTTTTAGACAGGGGCATAATTATAATGTTTAACTCTAGCGATATTGAACAAAAATGTACACTCTTTAATGCAAGCGAAAATGAAATTTATAACCTAGAACAAGTATATGAAATAAATCATATTGATAATTTGCCCACCGAAAACGAAAAAAATAACTTTTCTTTTATTCGATCTGATCACCTTAACGCAGAAGAATCATCATGTTTAAAAAAGTTATTGTCTCAATTTCCCAATATTTTGCATAAACCCAAGTTTTATTAAAATATTTCTTATATATTTTTATTCCGGAGAAAAGCCAAATTATATCTTGTTTAAATTCTACAAAAAATAAAGTTAGGTTCTTTTACAACGGTGGTCAATATTTTCTAATTTATTCCTTACACTCTTATTAATCTTCATAAATGTTTGTAAATAAATTTACATATAGAACATATTATATTTAATTATTAGTTTCTCGTAGCTTGTAATTTTATTTAATTAACTATTTTACAAGTAACTTTTTATTAGACAAGTTAAAATTAAATTAACCTTTGTAAGTAATTAAATCATGGTTTTAAAAACATTATTATAAAATTCAAAGTTTAGCAGAACTGTATTCTTCAATATTACATAATATAAATATATATTTTTGCCCTATTCTTATTTTAAATTTATATGAGGTACAGTGTGGACCAAATTAAACTTGCACACTTTTTAACTTATAATAACTTTTTATTTGTTGCACCTATCTTTTCTACTTTTAAATGGCTAATAGGTGGATGTGTTCTCTCTAGGTTTGCCATTTTGTTTAAGGGTAAATCAAATTTTATTTATCCCAGAGCAAAATCACTATGTCTCTGGTAAAAAACAGAAAATGTATATATATTCAAATGTTTTTTGTAACTTTTTTATTAATTTCAAATAAAACTAAGCATTAACTTATTATAATTCGTATTGTTTTTTCAACTTATGGCTTTTTAATAGTTCTTTAAGTGATTCAAAGTGACGTGTTTTATAAGTTTACTCTTAGTCCCCTTGCAACACTGGTATCAATAACTTGATATTACTAAAAAAAGCTTGGATTTAAATAACTGTAATTTTAAAAATTAATATATGGGTAAACTACTTATTAGAAAAAGTTATGCTATGTTTTATTAAATTGTTTAGTTTAAATATATATTTGGTTCCAGAAAAATTTCATCACACCGTATTTCTGTCGGACAACCACGATATTTTTTAAAATCAAAATATAAATGGCGTAGGGTGTACACTGTCGGTATTCTTGGTAAATTATTACGACCATACACCTTTTTTTATGGTGTTTAGGATTGTATTTGATCTAAATATTGCTGTAAGCTAAAAAAATGCCAAAAATAAAATATATTCTATCAGACAGTTTAAAGTAAAAAAAATCAAAAATTGTCCGTCGGACAACCAGTCTCTTGAAAAATCAGTCACTTGGATAACTGAATTGTTGTCCGTAGGACAATTTGATTATCCTTGGGATATGGTAATATGGCTTAATAATTGACAAGTTAGTTAGCTCTGTTGGTTGAGACCCTGCATTTTGATCCTGGTTGTTTTGGGTTCGAACTTTGTGTACATGAGACGTACCCAATAAGGATTTTTCTGGTTTTATTCTTGAAACGGATTAAAGTGCTCTGCTCATTGCAGATTACAGTTAATAAACTAATGACCTAATATTTAAAATAAGTAAATATTACAAAAAAAGGGTATAAAAATATAAAAAATTTAAAACTGGGACAAAAAAGTTGATTGACCCTTAAACAGATTTGGATAGGACTGGACTCACTTGTTGCAAAAGAAAATTGGATTTATGTACAATTGAGCTAATACGTTTTTATTGTGGACAAATTATGGAAAATGGTTTAGTAAAAGCGAATATGTCAACAATCTCGGAAATTATGAATTGTGATTACTAGTTTGACCCCTTCGAATTTCAACGGGTTTATAATTGTGGTGGAAAAACCAGGTAAGTCCAATTTTTATTAAAAATTGCTTTTTCAAATTCTAAGTATTTATACAATTGCGGATCGTCTGGTACTAAAATGAGGTAAGTACAACGCATCTTATGGAAAATAGCATTCGATTTAACTTTCCATTGATGGCAGAATTGTGGTGTAAAAACCAGGTAAGTCCAATTTTTATCCAAAGTTTCTTTTGTAAATTATAAGTATTGATACAATTGCAAATCGTCTTGCACTAAAATAAGGTAATTCATAATATTCAACGCATTTTATAGAAAATAGCATTCGATTTCACTTTCCATTGGACGGAAGAATTGTGGTGTAAAAACCAGGTAAGTTCAATTTTTATCAAAAATTCCTTTTTAAATTCTAAGTATTTATACATTTGCGGATCGTCTGGTACTAAAATGAGGTAAGTACATCGCATCTTATGAGAAATAGCATTCGATTCTACTTTCCTGGTCAAGTATTATTAGCATAAATCAGGCAAGTCCAGAACATAGGTACCTGCTTTTTGACCCAAAGTCATTTTGTATAGGTGGGACTTGTCTGGATCCAATCGTGTGGTCATGTGGTTCTCGCGTCGAGTGACGTCATGGGCACCGGGAGAGAGGTCCAAAGGAGTACCCCCTGGCTATTGAATATGTATAAAAAAGTACGTTTTTTGGGTAAAAAGGCATGTTTCTTAGCTGTTTGAAATATTTTGCAGATCCCTGGTTTTTGTAGAAGGAGCGCCCTGTTGTTTGAATTGGACAGCACATGTATAAAAAAGTACTTTTTGTTAGGTGTTTTTTACTCCCAGTATCCCTAATTATTACAAGTTGAGTGAGAACGTTGATACACAATAATCCGGAGCAGGTTGCAGTGTTAGAGGATACAATCCACCTCCAAGTTAATCTAATCAAAGTGAAAATATACGAGGTACATATGTTATGAATAAGCACTTTTTCGAAAGTGAATACTTTTTGTTTGTTAATTCTTAATTAATCTTTACAATTTTTGCACCCCCTTAAAAGTCATCCCGTCGGCGCCCATGATTTTAATATAATGTTTGTGGCAAATACCAAATTTTCGACAAAAAAAAGTAAAACGTTTGGGTTCATATTTTTTTGTTATTTCGTATTATTCAAGTTTTGTATTACTTATTCTATACCCTAAAATAAAATGATTTATTTTCCATATTTTATAAACAAAATATTCAGTTTTTTCCCAAAAGTTTCTTATAATGTGACTTACCAGGGTTTCCCACCAAAGTCTTTAATTAGAAAAATCGAAACGCAACTGCAAAACTAAATAAAACAAAAACGCAATCAGACATGGAAGATGGAACATGCCACGTAAAGGAAATACCGCTTAAACAAATTTACCACATAAAGCCGTAACGTCATGCAAAACTGTCAAATTGGGAGGGGGTCATAAGTAATTAATTCTTTTTGTAATTCGCTTTATTAAAGAATAAAAAAAGATTTAACTAACCATTGCGAAGCATGACCCCCCCAATGTGTTCTGCTTGGCCTTCTGCAGGGACGTACGCAGAAATGACTCCATGTAAGCAAACAAAGCGCTTTAGGTGCCACCTTTATTAAACAATCAATCTTTAAGAGGTCTTTTTTGTGCTCATGGGGAGGGGGGCAAATGACCCAATTTTGCGCCCCCTACGACTTAGGGCTGAATCAGTCACTTCAAGCTTGATCCGGCACTGTAACGTGGTATAGCCGATATCAAGAAAAAATTACTTTATGCAACACTTACATATAATATCTACATAATTGATCAGATTTTGAGGATATAAAGTGTACTATAAGTCACTAGTGAGCTAAAGTACCCTTTAGCTCACTAGTGAATTATAGACTTATTATTAATTATGACAAAATGCATTACAACCAAACAAGCTTGCTTTCAAAAAATACAAAATTTTGTTGCTGGTGTTGACAATGACAAGTAACAAATAATGGATGACGTTTTCAAATTATTTTTGATATTAAAAACGATTTATACGAAAGTGTTGGATAAAATTTTGTATTAGACACGTGAGTTATTACATATAAGTCACTTAAGAAAATTACCTCTCTCGCCCTTCGGGCTCGAGGAGTTAAACTTTTCTTGCGTGACTTATATGTAATATAACTCACTTATCTAATAAATAACTATTAAGTCAAGTCGACCTGTATTTTTTCTTAATTTGCAACAAAAATAATTTTGTTTTTATAGATAAAAATAAAATAAAATAATTAAATAAATAGTGTTAAGTGGTATTAGTAACCAGACCATAAATTAAAAGTAGTCATGTAAATTTGTGTAGTTCATCCCTTATGAACTTGCTGCAAAATTTGGCTTAGCATTCTAAAAATAACAAATCTGAATAAAGATAAAAACATAACAGAGCTATCTACCGACCCCCAAGACCACTAACCAGAACTAACCTTTAATATTTTCTTTGCCACGCGGTATAACATTTGACAAACTAAAGGGGGTACCCACGCCCAAAGCGATAAATTTCCACAGCCCGACTATGGGCAAGAGAGGGACGCCTTTCTGTAAGTGAAGGATCATTAATGAGACGAATAGCTCTTCTTTGAATAGAATCAAGAATGCTTAGGGTTGTGGGGGACGCCATGCCCCAGATATGGGAACAATATTCCAAGGGAGGTCGGATTTGGGACACATATATAGTGTATAAATTAGAAGCGGAAAAATACATTTTGGCTCGAAAGAGAAATCCAAGCTTTTTTGAAGCTGCCGTGGCTATAGATACAATGTGTTTATGCCAGTTAAGCTTACTTTCAAATGTGACGCCCACAAAATTGAAGGTGTCTTTGCTCTGTAAAACTTGGCCGCTCATAAATAGAGGATGAGTATTTGATGACTCTTTTCGCGACAAGGAACATGATTGTGTTATGGATGCATTAAAATGGACGAGATTTTTGGCGCCACAATCCAATATTAAATTAAGATGCTGCGAAAGAGATATCTGCATCGCTCCGCGTTTGTTTTCCAAATCAAGTTTAGTGATGGGTTTAGGAACCTAAAAACTGGAGTGAAGGGTACTATCGTCGGCGAAACTATGAATGGAATTAGTTGTGGACGAGAGAAGGTCGTTGATGTGAAGAAGAAACAATGTTAGTGCCAGAACTGAGCCCTGAGGGACTCCAGCATTTACTTGGTGAAAGCTTGAAGAATGGCCGTCCACAATAACCGATATACGTCGATCAGATAGATAACTAGAGAGCCAAGTACAGAGTTTAGTTGAAAGACCATAGGAGGGAAGTTTATTTAGAAGTGCAGCATGCCAGACCTGGTCAAAAGCTTTGGATATATCAAGAGCAACGATCTGGGACTTACCTAGAAACTCAAGAGACTTATTCCAACAGTGTGATATGAAGGAAAGAAGATCTTAAGTGGCGAAATCCATACTGCCTGTCATGCAAAATTTTGTGTTTTTCTAAGTACTTAAGAATTAGTGAATTAATTAATTTTTCCATTACTTTACAAAGAACTGAGAGAATTGAAATTGGTCTATAGTTAGATGGAAGGGATTTAGATCCTTTCTTGGGAATAGGTTGAATACGTGCAGCGTTCCAGCTCTCCGGAAAGATACCTGTATCGTAAGAAATTCGAAAGAGACGAGTTAAGATTGGTGCAAGTTCTGGAGCACATTTTTTTAAAACGATTGCTGGTATGCCATTCAGCCCAGACGATTTCTTGGTGTTAAGGGAAGAAAGGATACGCTTAATGTGTTTTACTTTAAAAATAATATCGGGCATTTTATGAGAAACTGGGGTAACCGCTGGAATTGGATTATTTACGGGAGGGTCAAGAGTTGAATTGGCAGCAAATTGTTTGGCAAATAGTTCTGCCTTTCCTTTAGCAGTAGAAATAATTTTATCTTCCAAAGTTAGTGGTGGAAAAGAATTGGTACAAAAATTCCTACTTATGTTTTTCGCAAAGGACCAGAAAGATTTGCTGCCATTTGAGCAAGAAAGAACTGGACTAGGATCCTGTAGAAACTTCTTTTGAGCCTGAACTTTTAAAATTCTAGCTTTATCACAACATTTGGAAAACCAGGGTTTGTTATTGGATTGTTTGGGGTTCTTGATGGTGTTTATTGTGTTACTTTAGCCGATGGAAACTGAGAAATTATGCTATCGATCTTTGTTGAAAGAAGAAGAGATTAGATGGGGACCGGTACAAACAGCAGATAAATTTAGTTGAAGACCTAAAGGAAAGTTTGAGCCAAAGGATATCAGGCCTACCCGATTCAAGATTGGAAACTCGAGCACAAGCCAGATCGTTGCGGACGTAAGCACATATGCCACCATGTGGGCGGAAAGACGAAATAAGTTCGTAGCCTGGGAAGAGAAGGTGGCTGGTTGAAGATTTAGAACTTATTTGTGTTTCCGTTAGAAACAGTATGTGGGGCTTAGATGACTGAAGGTGATGGTAAACAGAGTTTATATTGGTGTTAAGCCCACATATTGTTTGCAAAAGAAATTAAACTTCTCGATGAAGGCCTCCCGGATGCACACCTCGCCCGGAGATCCGAATGGAGGGGTATTTTAGCTCCGGAATATTTTACTTCCGGGGTGCCGCCATCATTTGTACAACTAACCAGATGATTATTTTACAAAAATTATGTAGGTAAGTCATAGATAACTTACATTTAGATCCGCAGTGGCAAGAAGCATTTTTCGGATTTTTACGCAGTGGGTGGACGAACATGCGCACTTAAAGGCCGTGACAAAATACAAACACCGGCACCCCGTACCCTTCGTCCGCGGTCTGACCGTAACGTTCATTAGCTACCGTACTTCGAACAGAGAACCAGGACGCCGGCGCCGTCAACAAATTCTTTTTTATAATGCGGATAGTTTGTTTGGGGCCGGGTGCGTTTACCCTCAACTGACTTGCGCACAAACCGGTTTTTTCGCCCATGAAATGTAACTTTTGTTTCGCGCAGGTTATAACATTGGCAATCCATCGAGATCAGTGAGGTAAGTTGGTATAGTGATCTCTCTAATAAATGTCTGAAATAATGATTTTGCGTTTTAAATATAAAGATTCTGGGTAATGTGCCTCATAAAGCATGCATTTTTTTCGGTTTTAATAGAGAACTTTTTTCTATCTAATTTGCTTTGAAAATCCGAAAAAGTAGGGCTTTTATGGTTACTGAGCTGGATGCTGTCGAAAGTAAAAAAATATAGTACACTTTTAAAACGTAGGTATTAGCTTAAATGAAGATAAATTCGATTTCTTTTGCAACGAGGTTGAGTGCAGCATTTTCGAAAAGTCCTGTAAGTGCAGACCTCTCTAAATCTATTCAATCAAAATAAAAAAAAACACATCTTCCTATTAGCTCTTTAAAAATTAAAAAGGTAAGCGCGAGAAATAAAAAGTTATTATTAGTTTATGTTTAATTGGGTCCACACTGTATACTTCTTATTAAAAATTAATATTCGTTATAACGCAAATATTTATCTTTACTGTATTGGTGATTTCGTATGTGTTTGTTAATATCTACAATATTAAAAAAACAATTAATAGGCAGCTTTATTATCTGTATCCTGGTAGTTTTTTTAAAGAAAACAAAAACATTAAGTATGTACAGGGTGGCTCGAATTCGACGCTCATCATTGGGATTTCGGAAACCGTAAGAGATACAGGATCAGTTAAATGGAGGCAAAGTTGCGCAATTTGATGCTCAATAAAATTCCGTTTTGCTTTTTAAAAATTCCGAGTACTTCCGAAGATATTCGAAAAAACCGGAATTTTCAATTTTGGTTTCTATTGTTTCCTGGCTATATTTGTTAAGATAACTTAAAATGGAAAACACGTTTTCATGGCAACTTTTTCTGCTCTATAATTCAGTGTGATTAAACATTGAATCTGACGTTTCGGCTTCTGGCGACCATCATCAACTTAATTTTTTAAATACAGACCTGATATTTTTTTCAATTTAATTAAATCCTTTCATCACTCTTAAAACACTATATATTGCCACTTTGATATTTGCCAACGTTTCGGACAAAAATTCCATCACCAGAATATTGCATATGTATTTAACCATAATACGGCCCTGAACTACATTTTTAGGTAAGAAGGTAAAAAAAAGAATAAACTTATTACATATTCGTAATCTTTTTATAGCAACTCATTGATATCTAACAGCGGAAATTACTTTATTAACCGAAAATTTCATGAATATTAGACATAAGATACAAAAAGGTAGACAACAAATCAGCTTACATAAAAAATTGGTAATACTATCTTGATGCCCATATTAAAAATAAACATGATTTAATCACTATTATAAGTGTTCAAAGAGATAACCTTCCGCCTCGATACATTTTCTTGCTTTGCTTTGTATTATTAATACAGCTCGATTAATTGTTCTCGCAGGAATGGCAGCGACTTCCTTATCAAATTTTGTCGTAGTACTTAAAGGTCGTGAGGTGCATTTTTAAATAAACGGTTCTTTAAATATTCCCAAAGGAAATAATCTAGGGGACTAAGATCTGGGCTCCTAGCGGGCCATCTTGTTTCATTTATTAGGAAATATATGGAAAAGGAATTGAGCTACTTTCCTTCCATTGTGGGCAGGAGCTCCGTCTTGCTGCCACCATATTTCTTGAAATACTGCCAAAGGTTGGTTATATAGGGCGTCTAAGACATCATTCCTAATCAAATTTAGATATCGTTCGGAAGTTAAGGTCCCTTCGTAAACGAAAGGTCCAATATTTTTGGTTCCTCCACATACCAATCCATACATTAAATGAAGTTCTCCCTTGAATTCGTATCAATAAGTTGCAATAAAACATTATGAATATGTAATAAGTTTATTCTTTTTTTACCTTTTTACCTAAAAATGTAGTTCAGGGCCGTATTATGGTTAAATAAATATGCAATATTCTGGTGATGGAATTGTCTGTACGAAACGTCGGAAAATATCAAAGTGGCGATATATTGTGTTTTAAGAGTGATGAAAGGATTTAATTAAATTGAAAAAATATCAGGTCCGTATTTAAAAACTTAGGTTGATGATGGTCGCCAGAAGCCGAAACGTCAGACTCAATATTTATTCACACTGAATTATAGAGCAGAAAAAGTGGCCATGAAAACGTGTTTTTCATTTTGAGTTATCTTAACAAATATAGCCAGGAAACAATAGAAACCAAAATTGAAAATTCTGGTTTTTCCGAATATCTTCGGAAGTAGGACTCGGAATTTTTAAAACGCAAAACGGCATTTTATTAAGCATCAAATTGCGCAACTTTGCCTCCATTTAACCGATCCTGTATCTCTTACGGTTCCCGAAATCCCAATGATGAGCGTCGAATTCGAGCCACCCTGTACAGGGTGGCGCCTTTTCGTTGACCTTGCAGAGTACAGGGAAAACTAAAAGAAATATAGCAAATATGATTGCACAACTTCGATTTTCATTTTTGAAACAAATAGAAAAGTTTTAGGGATTTTTACGTAGAGTTCAGTAGCAGACCTATTTTTTTCAATTGACTTTTATTTTAAAGTAATAACACAAAGTTGGGTTTTTAAAAATGGAACACCCTGTATATTTTATCACCAATGAAAATGTTGCCTTAAAAGTCGTAACAAAATATTACATTTAATACATTTAATTTAATATAGTTTCGGAAATATAGCCATCGTCAGGAGTTCGATAATAAAATGGCGTTTTTTAAATAAAACTCCTGTATATTTTATCACCACTAAAAAGACATTTTAAAGACTTTTAAGAATTTACCACGTTTAAATTAATTTTCTCCAACTACTTCAGAAATATGAGCTTCCAATTCTTTGTGCGTATATCTACTATTTTTAGATTTATATGGTCATATTTCTAAAACTATAAGAGATAAATATATTAAATATGTTTTTTGAAACCTCTTTAAAATCATTATGCAACGGTAATATAATATACAGGGTGTTTATTTAAAAAAATCCTGATGAAGGCTATATTTCCGAAACTATTAAAAATGGATATATCAAATGTGGTATTTTTATAGCTTTTAAGGAGAACTTTTAACTTATAATAAAATATACAGGGTGTTTCATTAAAAAAACTTACCTTTGTGTGTACGTAAAAATCCCTAAAAGTTTTTTATTTACGATTTTTTACTATCTCTAACATCAAGCATGTTACAAGTGCCTGACCAAATTAACAAAATTTGAAAAATACCCTGAATCTTCAAAACGAATCAAGTTAGCTATAATTTATTTTACCACTGAGTTTGTTTCAAAAATTGAAATTGCGCAATCAGATTTGTTCTATCTCTTTTAGTTTTTGCTAACTTTATCTACAGGGGGCCTTCAGTAACTCAACAGACAAATTTTAAGGGGCAATTTTACAATAAAAATAGGGAATGAACCTTATATGAACATAAGACGTTTTTGGACTGAGGGATGTTAAAGATTTTTAAAAAATATTGTTTGTTTTTTTATAATATCTTTTCAATTATTTCAGATATTTTTAAAACATTTTGGGGACGTCCCTTTGCATCAGAAACCATTTTTGGAATACAAGAAAAAAATGTTAGGAAAGGTAGAACCTAAGTAGCTTTTTGTACTATTTTATTAATATACAGGTCAACAGCCAACGTTTCAATGCTGGTTAGCATCATCAGGAGTAAAAACAATAATTACTGTAAGTGTGTTTTGGTATAAAGGAAAAACATTTTTCGTATCAACAGCCTACCCTTTTTTCTACTGAAGAAAAAAAATACCGGTGTCGTCCAGGAGAGGTTTAAGGTAAATAGTTTTTAAGAAAAAAAGGGTACGCCACTGCATCTTTTAAAAAATAAATATAATTTTTTTAAAATTCTTATTAGTTTAGAACAAATTTGATCTCCTATTTTTTTTATTTGATGTACGGTTTTTGTGGAAAAAATAACAACTATTTCTTGGCATAATCATGTCTTACTACTTTTTATCAAATTCTGCATAAAAATAAACTCTTATTAATAATTCTTTAATTCGATAGGAATTCGACCATGCCGAGAAATGGTTTTATTTATTTACCTAAAAAACCGTAAATCAAATAAAAAAGTCAAAAGATCAAATTTGTTTTAAATTAAATGGAAATTTTAAAAAAATATTTTTATTTTAGAAAATGCATTGTTTTTTTAACACGCTTTTATTAACTTGGGTTGTAACTATCTATCCATCTATCCATCTATCTATCTATCTATGTAACGGAATCTTTGAGCCTAATTTTTACCAACTTCCAGCTATTCGATTTCTTTGAAACTTTGCACACGTATTAAGGACCCATGACAATGCAATAATCTGCAAACAGTATCCCGTTATCCTGGTTTGGATCGCCAGGATAAAAAAAAATTCTATTATATTATAAAAACAACACCTGTGTTGCCATCTTTTGGCAACATTCCAAACTCTTCTCAGGACTTTAGCTACTCTTGACAAAATGGCGAAGGAATTTTTAGTAAATAAACTGGAGCATTTTAACATACATAAATGCATATCGAACTAAAAATGAAAAATAAATAATAGTTTAAAAAAACTAAAAAACACGCTTTTATATGCAAACAGAACTAAAAATAAGAAAATAATTTTTCATTAAAAAAATATTGTCACTTCATAGTAAAAAGCGTGGGGTGCATTTTACAATTTTTTCATAACTTTTCCCTCATAGATATTGGCAAATATAATAATTATAACATTTAATATATTAAGCACCCCACGCTTTTTACTATGAAGTGACAATATTTTTTAATGAAAAATTATTTTCTAATTTTTAGTTCGGTTTGCATATAAAAGCGTGTTTTTTAGTTTTTTAAACTATTATTTATTTAAATATTTACTTTAATCCTCAAATAAACGACACTGGTAAAAATGTTTTTTTTCTGTATGCAAAAAATATTTTTGATGCACACAAGGCGTTCCCCATTTTTTAAATATCTGAATTGGTACAGTTATTATAAAAAAACATTTTTATGTTCAACACAAGTAAGACGTTTAATACATGGGTTCATATAAAGTTTTATTCTTATTTTCTATCGTAGAATCACCCACTTAAAGTTTGTCGGTGGAGTTACTAGACACCCAGTATACAAAGGACTACAAAATTAAAGTCTGTACTTTCTATATTTTTTAGATAAGACGTTGTTAGGTATGGATTTTGGGTAAATTAAGTGTAAATTTATGTATGTATATTTTTGAACGTGTTTTGATTTTTTTTTTTAATTTTTGGATTTTATCGAAAATATTATCAACCTTTGATTTTTAAACTTGACATCCTATATACTTTTGTGTATACCGGCTGAAAGGATTTACGAAGAGAAAATGTTGATTCAGGGTTCGCAAAAACTTAAAAAAAACGTTATTTTCTCTAGGTGTAAACTACCTTTCTTTGTTATTTTTAAACAAAATATCATTATGAGAATTTATTTACGGATAAAGTGTGTTATTAATAAAAAACAATAATACAAAATTTTATCAAACTCCATATTTTGGCAAAAAGGCGTTTACATACATTTACAGCAACAAAAATGTGTTGTGTAGGAATTTGGAGGAAGCAGGTGTTTAAAAAGCAAATTATAAGAGTTTTTAGGGTCCTTTATTATACTGATTCTAAAATTATTAACTGTAACATTAATAGGAGTTCTTCAAAATGCTATTCTAAATACATTTTCTAAATGATATTTTGCCTCAAAATAAAAAACAAAGATAGTTTACTCGTTTTTGCGTTTTCGCAGGCTCTGTATACAAAATCAACATTGTCTATTTGAGATTCACATTTTTTTACGAGCAAAAATTTTAATCAAGCATATTTTTTTTTTTTTGTCAAAAAACAACTTTTTTTTATCCATTTGTCTTCTTGTTAACCCCATCCATGGACAGTTTGCACATATTGTATTCTTTAATCAGTGGTTTCAACAGAAATGGTTGTGGGTTTAATTTTTAAATAGAATTGCCTAAGTACGTTACTATTGTTTAATTTCGAGACACTTCTCGATTAGATTATGACATTTTTGAAGCTTCTACGCCTACGTGACTTTTTAGAATCATTTTAATATTGTATCTAGGTGGCTATGATCTGATGCGAACTAATTTAAGCGGGCCTCTAGAAGCAGTTACAAAGACTATACACCAGTTTGGCCTCGAATACTCTTTTTGCTTCTATATTCGAATAGTATCTGAATACATTTGTGTCTTTGGTATTCGGTATTCGGCAGAATACTTTTTTTGGTCAGTATTCGGTGGTATTCTGTATTCGAATACTGTAGAAGTATTCATTGACGAATATTTTTTTTGAGTATTCGGAATACTGGAAAGGGTTCCGAGTATTCTGAATACCAAAAAGTGTAAATAGTATCCGAATACTAAAATTGTCATGCGTGATTTGAATAAATAAAAGGAAGGAAAAATAGTATTCGAAATTTTTCGATTCCGTATTCGAATACCGATTCCGGGTATTCATGTATTCGAATACTTTTTTCTTCTTCCTTTCTTCAATCCTTGTTGCGACACCAACAAAAATATTTAAACCTTGGTAAGTATAACAAAAACAAATTATTTAATTTTTATTTTTCTTTTAAAGCAGATAACCCCCTGTTGCCAGACAGCATTATGGAATATCTTGTTATTGCTTGCATCAATGTGTAAATAAATAAATAATAATTTAAATAAATTTCTTTAATAAATTTGACCTTTTATTTGCCAAAGAGAGGTAATGCAAATGGCAAGATATTTGATAAATCTTCTAAAAAGTTGTTAAGGATTTATTAAATTATTGACTAAAGTAAAGTTTCCTTGAACTAGTAATGACTTGGTTATTTGCAAAAATTAATAGTTTATATATTTTTATGACTTGTCTATTTGCACGATCAGTGTGGCTACATTTTTTTATTTTTAGGGATAAAATATGGCTACGCTATTTATGGATATTGCAAATGACACCAAGGAAAGCATTTTTATTTTTATTAGATAATTTTTGCACGTGCTATTGGTAATACCTACTAATTGCTGTAATAAATAAGGTACCAATTAAATACTGTAAATATAAATAGTTTTTTTAATAAGTCGACCTTAAAACAATAATAAAACTCAATAAAAATTAAAAATAATAAAAAAATCCGGATACTACCATATTATGGCATTTTTTATTAGAGGTGGGTGAAAAATCTTCGAATGACACCTGGACCGAAAAATGATCGTTTGGTCGTCAGGTGTGCCGGATTTCTACCGGGTAAAAATTCCCTCCCCTTGGTGCTGTTTTTCAACCACTGGAAACCGCTTTCGCATTACTTCAGTGTTGATAAAGCTTTTGTTAATTTAGTTATAGTCAATTTGAAAATGAGAGAAAGTAATAAACCCTTATTATGTATGCAAAACCTGTACAAGGTGGTCTTACTAATCTTTGAAACTTTTGAACAAATTTTAAATAAATGTAAAGATTTTGTTCACTTGACACGTATACCTCATCCTATAAAGGCACGATAGGACTCGGAATACAATGAAAACCCTAATTTTATTGTGTGGACCTGAGGCTTTGCCTGCGGTCATAGGCGTAATTTCAGATAATTTTACTAAATATTGATTTTTTTTAAAGATAGGTTTGCTAAATAAGTAAATATGATAATTTAAACTACAGTTGATTAAAAATTTATTTAAAAATATTATATTTGGTACACATACAGAGGTATATATCTAATTATCTTACTACTGTGTAAAAATAATAATGAACAAATATTACAGTCAATACTCATTCTCGCTATCAGAAAGAGACAAATTGGAGAAACTTTCGTCGTTTCTTACATTTATAATGAGTGGTTCGATTGTTTAGTCTATGCAGTAATCTAGGTCCCACATTTTTTCTTCAATTTCTGTAACATAAGCAATACATTTGGACCTCTTATCTTCATCTATTCAACAATAGCCCCTAAACATCATCCGTTTTAAATATGGTATTATCTCTTGCCACGTAACTTTTTACTTGTGCCCAAATTAACTCTATCGGATTTAGTTCACAGTGGTATGGGAGCAGTCTAAGTACAGCCACATCACGAATTTATCTATAACATATTTGATAAAGCGGTGCTAATGCTCCTGGACTTTTGCTAGAAGTTCTCGTTTTAGCAAATTTTCTTCACTGTTTCTTTCTTTTTCCAAAAGCCATCGTATAATATCTGCTTTCTTTTTTCATAAACTAGTCGCCTGATATATCCAGAGCCTAATTATCCCAAAAGCTACAACAAGCCTTTTTTTTTTAAATTAACGTAAAAAATTAAAAAAAACACATTTAAAAAAAAACCATAGCCGATTTTTCTTGTGCAATCAGCGGTTGCTGAGTTATTAATGGTTAAAGACAAAAAGGTCCTTTTTCGTTAAAAGTCCAATATCTCAGCGAGAAGTGATCGTATCGAACTTAAAAAAAAGGAAATTAAAGCTTCATGGACAAGTTATCCAATCCATATAGTGGTTAAGTTGGAAAAACTTTTACCAAGTTTTTAGATAAAAAAAAAACAAAAAATTAAAAAAAAGTCTTTTCGGTATTTATTAGGATTGCGCGGTAGACGTTGCATAAAAACGATTTCACTGTGGGATCTTAAAACTAGAGCTTTTAAATGCTTTTTAAAAATTTTAGTACAATATTTTTAAGCGAAATACAGCCTCTTGAAAAAGGTAAAAAAATTGGGACTTTTTTTGTATTCTTTAATTTTTCCGCTAGTGTACAAAAGGTTGTAAATAATAATATTTATTGCACGCCTAAAATAAATATTTATCGCACGCCTTTAAAAGCAGCCGCCAAATATTATTTATTACTCTCTCGCATTTTTAAATAGACTATAATAACATTGAGTAGGTTGGCACATAGCTTATTATTCGACTTTTTTTTTTAATTTTGTTTTTATTATTTTTTACCTTTCAGTGATTCTTTAAAAATATTTTTTACTTTTTAGTTTAATATTAAATCGGTAATCACACTAAAAAGCACAGAATACAGTAAAAGCATAAGCACGCGTAATTTCGTTATTTTAAAGCGAATTAAAAAAGATTTAACTAACCAGAACTAACCATGACCCCCAATGTGATATTTTTGCACGACCGTCTGTAGTGCTTTTAAAAATCAAATTACAAGTGCTTGTGATTTTTACTTTAGTCCAAAAAACAGTACTGGTACCTCTTTTTCGGTTTAAGGTCATGCAATATCTTTTAAAGAAAATATATTTTGTGTTACCCATCTATTATTGATCTGTAATACCTTAGAAACGGAATATGTTATGGTAGCAATAATACCTGCAATCACACCTAGGGCATTATAAGCGGGCATTATCATAATGCCCGCTTATAATGCTAGGGCATTATAAGCGGACATTATGATAATGCTCGATTATAATGCCCTAATGCGCTAATATGGAAATTTTATTGCTTATCCAATTTTATTTCTCACAATAAAGATCAAGTTTATACAAAAATAATTTTTCTTTAAACAATACTAAAAATTAAACTTTATTTCCACAATAAAAATTACAATTTTGAAATGTCCCGGAAAATGTAGCTGATCCCACTATAGATGGTCGGTGTTTTTGTGATGGTAGCAGCGGTGGTAGCACTAACACTATTTTGTATAGAAGAACAGTCCATTAAAGAATTTTCAATAGTCGATACGGAATTAACCTCGGAATTAACTGAATTGGCAATCATTTTGGCTACTTTGTTTTTGGATGAAATACTTTCTTCTATATATCCTTCAGCTACTGAAGAGCTTTTCCATTTCCCATGATGTTTTAGGGTTTCAAACGAAGCACCTGCCTCAACAAGTAAAGTTGACGATGTGCGACGCAAACAGTGGCCGGTGTAAGCTTCTGCATTATCCAATTTTAAAAATTTTGCGATCAATGTTGGGACTCTTCCTATGGTATTTTTTCCAATGGGTTGTACTGTACATCGACCCTTTCTATAGGTAAGAAAGAATCTTCGCTCCTTTATTCCAGCTGGTCTTAATGTTGTGTACTTTTTTATTAAATTTAAAGCGCCTAAATCTTCTTCAATGATAATAAAACTTTTTGAAGTTGTAGTTTCTGGTACCTTTATAACCAAGACTGTTCCTCTATGTTCAATGTCATCAATAGTCTTTTTGACCAACTCATCTCGTCTTAAACCTCCAAAAACACCCATTACCAATATGACTTTGTGTACCAAGTAGATATCATCAGGAGCCTTCTTAATAAATTTTAATATTTGTTCTCCTTCCAAAACTTTAGACTTCTTCGGGACGTATCCTTTCGACTTAACTTTTAAAAAAGATATGAGACGATGGTATTGCGAAATGTCTATATTTTCATAGACCATCAACGTAGACCTTAGGGTGGAATACTTGGTCCAGAGAGAGTTCGGACTGTATTTTTCCGACTAAAAATAATAAAGTTTGTTAAACATATTTATTAAAAATAAAATCAATAACTTACCAGTTCCTGAAAATATGCCATTAAAACGGTTTCGGTTATTTGAAGAATTGCGTTCGCATCTTTCCAAATACCAAATATGCCATACTCCCGATGATTGCCTTGATTTAACTGGCAAAAGATTTTCGGTCGCTTTTATGGCCTTTTCTCTTATATTTTGTGGAATTTCTTCCATTTTGAGCAAATCGTTAAATAAAAAATGCCAACTGACTAACTGATAAAAACATCAAAGTCAAACTTAACACCAGTCATTATCTAGTTACGTATACAGGTACAGGTGCAACTTATTTTTTATATTGCGAATAAATAATGTAATTAGTCATTGAAAAACTCTTTTTGGGCAGAACATAAAGCATTGTATGCACCACGGGCTTTACTGGACTATAATGCCCATCAGGTCGAAATCTAGCCCTCGGGCTACTTCGACCTTCAGGGCATTATAGTCCTAGTAACGCCCTTCATACATAAATAGCTAGTTTGGATAAATTGCAAATAAAGAAGATTTACGTTTGTTTCACACTTAATGGACCACTGTATACGTGACTGTCGTATAATCGACTATATTCAATACAGCAGACTATTGTTTTTTAGTTTAAATTTATTTAAATAACACATAAATTTTGTCACGATATGAAAATAAGGAGTGATTCATTTAGAGGTACTTTTTCTAGTAGGTATTTTTGGATAGATGAGTGGGTCCAAATTTCAAACTGTTATGGTATTTGTGTTCAGTTCTGTTTGACAATTTATCCTGGAGTGACTTAACCCCCGGCACAACGTCTAACACTTGATCAACTATATTATGAAAATCATCATTTTTCGAGAAATGTGTTTCGTGCGCTTTGTTGCAACTTGTGGTCCACGCATAATCGGCGTACTGAGCCGACTTTTGGCTATACCATTACAAAAACTGGAACTCCAATTTTTACTATTGGATAATTCATGACTATGGTGACCTAGAGGAAGGTGTGTAATCGACATGTTTTAAAAACGGGCTTGTTTTTGTTTAAATTAGGTTTTTAAATATGACACCAGAGGGTACTGTTGATGACTATAAGATTTCTAGGGTTGTTTTGTACATTGCATATGTACAAAAATTAGTACAAAGGTAAGGTAGAAAATAATTATTTTTAAATAAGACATTACAGAAAACACCAATTAATTTGAAAGAGTTTTTATTTAAAAGAACAACAAGAATTTCTAAGAATTATAAATTAGGTGCAAAAATTTCCCAAGATCGCTGTTAAATTAAAATACACACCATCATTTAAATTTTATTATGGATTTTTCGGTCTAATCAAAAACAGTTTATAATTTTCTTCTTAACTCTTATTCCCTGGAAAGGATCTATTTACTCAACCCAGTTATTAGGGATAGAAACTTTGGACTGATAAGTTGCAATTATAAATATAATAATGTTGCACCTATATCTGTTTATTTAAAAATTTGTTTTGATGTTTTATGATGATTTATTTTAGAGTATAACGGTTTTTACATCTGAAAACAGTCAAATGATTAAAATATTACTATTTGTACTATATATACTTGTTTTTATATCTCCTTTACTTAACTTTTTCTATCTATGTCCAAAAAGGTTTTAATAAAGCCAAAGAAAGTACCACTGTACTACAAAGTACCACTGTAGGTGCCGGATAAGAAAATTTTTAACTCACTATTTTGAACGGTGTTCAACGCGGCAAAGACAGTTGGCATATACGCATACGTCGCAGCAGATTAAAATTACAATGGGTGAATGTGTGAAAAAAGGCGGTCTAATGCAAGATCGACGCACCATTCTATGAAACATATTAATTTATGAGTTTCCTGTCTACATCTCTATCGGTCAGTGTCCTGCACACTGAAACTCGGTTGATAGCGTCGAGCTGGCACGACGTGTATATCCACCTGGATCCCAAAGAATGACCCCAGGTCGTCTGTGCTATTAGTGATACAAAAAACTTAGCCCACTTAGGCGTTCATTTTTAAATTTTTATTGATACTTTTAGAAAATAAAATTTTTGTTAAATTTATAATAAATTTAAAGTATTAATGTAAAAGTTTCGCTTCTCTTAAAATACACTTACATTCGTAAAAACTAAAGAGTAGACTTGCAACTTTAAAATAAAATAAAAAAGAGTTTTAAAATGTTGCAAGTACCTATCTGTTTAATATAAAAATAGAGATAATTTTGTTTAATTTAAATTCTGTTAAACTATTTACTTTATATACAAAAAATAATGGCTATTGTCACAAAGCTTAACAAACAAAAATACGTTTATGTAGATACATAATATCTTCCCCTTAGTAAGAAAACTGCTTAACTCCGTTTTAGGTACACATTTTAAATGAGAAAGTAAAAATCAAATGCTTACCAAAATTATTGGCCAAGTGAATAAACTTAAGCAAAAGTTAATACTATGGTACTTGCTTTTTTTTGTTACAGGCAATGTATGTTTTCAGCTTTTATTAATTTACGAAAAAGCATTTGCTTAGCTTTATTCACTTGACTTTTACTGAAATGTAATATGTTGGTAATTTTAGGAATACTACTGTATTATTTAATGGTAGAATGAACTAATATATTGTTTTTTTTTATTGGAGATAGGCATTCTCCCACATAATTGTATCCATTGGGCATATTACCTTCGAGGGTTTTTAAGTGTTACATGCATACAGAGTTGGGTCGTATTCGAATACTTTTGAAGTATTTGACAAATACTTTTTAAGTATTCAAATACCGGCGTTCCGAGTATTCAGAATATCGGAATGTATAAGCAGTATTCGAATACACCAAAATTGTCACAAGTAGAATACCAAAAGGAAACAAAAGTAGGGAAAAATGAGGTGAGGGCTTTTTTAATCATCGGTTTTTTCCAGTATTCGAATACCAATACCGGGTGTTCGTAAATACCGAGTATTCGAATACTTTTTTCTTCCAAGTATTCAAATATTCGGTACTCGAATACTTTTTTTTGCGGTATTCAATTTTCAGTATTCGACCCAACTCTGGACGCATTGAACACCTATAGAAATTTTATTACAATTAGCTTAACCTACTCTTAAACAAATGGGTTTAGAATCTTATATCTGTATAAAAGTGGAGTTAGGTACTTTTTTACCAAGACGACGATATGTAGATTCCATAGGGTAAGTAATACACGTCGTGCCAGCTCGATTCCTTCAATTTAAATTCAATGTCTTAAATTCTTGAACACTAGCAGATAGCGATTAAAAAGAAAAAATACATTTACTGACTGCTTAAATGTAGTTAATAATAAAATTTTATTTTGAGCAAAAGCGTAGCTAAGATTTCCATTTATTTTGTCAAAAACAAAGACGTGGGACCCACACCACACCAAATAAATAGCAAAAGCCGTTGGCCTCAAAACGATCACTTTAGAAAAAAGGTTTTGAGATTTGACAAAAAAATAAAAAAAAATTAGTCCTCTCCCCTTCCAGAGAAAATCTAAGTTTAAAAAGCGAATCCTCTATTTGTATTTTTCATTTGATCAAAATGTTTATTAGTAAATGTAGATAAGTGATAAAATTTTAACTGACTATAACTTTTATAAAAATATAAATAATTTTGCAAAAATTAGTACTGTATAAAATTTGATTATATTCACGATAAAAAAATACAGATGGTGGATTTGCTCGAAACTGATAACAACTTTTTTTTGTAAAAACAAATATGTATACCAAACTGTTTTTTGAGACATTAGCTTTTTGGTAAATGTTTAGGGTAGGGCTCATCAGTTATTAGATAAAAAACTACTAGGCTACGACTTCGAACGTTTTGCAGTCTGTAGAAATACGCCTGAAGGTAAGTGTTAAATGCAAAATAATACACTTTAAACGAAAAAGTTTTTGCATATTTTTAAATTAAAAGTGTTTATAAATTAAAATTACAACGTTACAGTGGTTAGGTTTAAAAAAATGCAAAAAACTAAAAACAATATTCTATGGGTGCATTCCACCCGATACCGACTATTAATATAAACATTCCTTTCCACGCGTGGAGAAAAATTGCCCATGAAGGTAAAGTGGCACGACGTGTATAAAAATATACCAAAGAATTGCTAAGTTTGTTAGATCAGTACAAAGTTATGAATAAAGTTTTATACAGCGCTATATCAGGTACGCTGATATACGCTTTTCTTGGACTACAAGACACAATAACATTTTTTAATTGTAAATCTTATATAGTAGGAATTTTCATTAAAAAAGGTTTCTTGAATGCGGAAGTGATTTAACTATCCAGCAAAAGATTGGGTAGTCTAAAAAGAAAATGAAAATTAGTTACAAATGTGTACAGGTAAAAATGTAAAAAAATAATAAACTTCTACATTCCGTGAAAAATATTATTCTTCAAAATTCTAGCATAGCGCCTTTGGTATAAAACCATCATCAGTATTATGTGACAAGACAAAAATCTATCAGTGGAGTATACATAAGCCAAATTTTGGAATTACCAAAATAAAAAATACAATAAACATCCAAGACATATATTATTAAAATCACAAATTTTACCTAAAAGTGCCGGAGATTGGACATTAACAAAAATTGATTTTAAGGAAAAAAACATGCATAAAACTAAAAATAAACAAAATTAAAAATTAAATGCTTTAAAAGTATTATATCTCTCAAAAAAAAAACCTTTTAGCATATTGATACACATGGAAAAATGCAAATTTTTGCATTTCAGAAAGCATATTCGAGATTTTAAGGTGTTCAGGAATTTAGTACCTCTTTAGTATTAAGTTACTGCCTCTTGGCGTTTTAACTAAGGACTACTACTTAATGGACAAAACATCTGTATAAAAGTCTAGATTTCTATGCTTATTTAACCCACTATCGACTTCGTATCATTTCAAAGAAAGGCTACTGGGTAATTTAGAAAGACTTTTATCAAAGTATTTCATTTCAAATATTTCGAAAAATTCGATAGTCTGTAAGAAAAGAAAAAAGAATGCAACTCCGGATTTTAAACACAATAAATTTTTCGTCTTACTGATCGTACAATAAAATTTACACTTTGAAATAACTGGTAAAATATTAAGTTTAGAATGTGTTAACTTAAATATACAGTGAGGATATTAAAAGTCTTCCCCCTTATATCTTTTGAATGAGGCAAGATATCGAGGTCAAGTAAATTTTGGGTAAAAGGGTGTCACTTTAACTACTTTTTAGCATAAAAATGGCATTGGCTTGTTGGTCTCGAACGGCTTGGCCGATTTTAAACAACAAAGTAGCATTAAAAACAGAATTAGAGGGGCCTTTAAAACGAGGTGTTGCATGACACCCATTTCAATTTAGAAAAAAGTTGCTAGTGCCCACTTCATACTATGCCACGTAACCGGAATCATTTTTATGCCAAAAAGTAGTTTAAGTAACAAATTTTACCCGATCTCGATGTTCCATTCAAAAGATAAACGGGGAGGACTCTTATTATCCTCACTGTATTTATAATTTAGGTGTGCTAGAATTTTTCATAGACTTAAAATATCCAATATTTTACATGGTGCATTAAAAATGCAAAATAATATTACAGATGACACCCTATAATTGGTAATGTAATATGTGTGGTTAAAGAGCTTTGGAAAAACACAGATTTGCTCTAAATTTTCTTTAACTTATATTCAAATTCTTTTAAAACATTTATGTACTCTGTACTTCAATACTTACTTCAAAGACAGCTTAATAATTATAGTTTTGCACTCATAAAATACTGTCAAAAAACTATAACAGTTAGGTGCTTGATAAGCTTTTCTGACATTTATCTTCAGCGGTGAATGCAATATCATCTTTAATGAGGTATTACTAGTTTCCTAATATCCACAACTGTATTCTCGTAAATTAAGCATCGTCAAGAGGCTGTAACATAAATAAAAGTAAAATCTTTTACGCTTACACTGGACAATTTTAAATGACTTACTTTTGAAAGCAAGAATAATCGCCTGAATGGATTACATATATGCTCAAAACCAGTTTTTCTTCTAAAATTTTAACTTTTCTCCCCCAAAGGTATATTCCAAAATGAGCCATGTGTTGTTCAAAAATGGACACATTTGCCCCAGCCAATAGCTTCCTACCATTATTTTACTATGTCAAGATCTAATAAAAAAAATAGATCGTCTATTACATTTCAAAGTAAAATAAAAAATATCATAAATGTCAATAGAAATTATAAGTATCTTATTATTTAATACTGGGAATTGCCTATGTCATTGAATCCAAATGAAGTATGTATAGCAAATGACAATCTGCTAAAAAAATAAAATTTTACTTTTTAATTATAAAATTGTTTGCACGGCCAAATCATAAAACTGCCTCTAATAGGTATAAGGTGGATGCTCGAAGGTTTAGGAAGGATCTAGTACATTTCTAAATTATATGAAGTAACCCTAGTTATAATTTAAATTATCTACTATAAACAACGAATTCAGAATTTAAAATATAAAGTAGAGATTCAAATTATTTAATATAAACGAAAGTTTAACAGGTAATTTAGGCACAAATGACGTAAAGTTAGGTAGAACAGAGTTTAACGCAAGGTTCACTTAAAAATATTAAAATAATTTGCCAGTTTAATACTTACCGAGTTTTAAAAGCCGATATAGGCTTTTTCGGAATATTTCCTATTTACCAGTTTGTGGCAAAGTAGTATTTTCTATATTTCACATTTAAAACAATAAAACATATATTTTAATGCACATAATGAACAAAATTACTTATCTTTTGACAATTTTTTGACTTTGGTTGATAACCTAACCTACACGTCATCACATCTCATTCAAAAAAGTTTAATTTTACAAAGCAGTCCGTGTAAAACCATGTTGCGCAATGTCATTTCATAAATGACTACTCAAAATTTAAAATGTATTATTTACCTTATTTTACACAAATAAATAGATATTAAGCGTAAAACTCCTTTAAATTTGTACCAATTATGTAAATATTAAACAATAAAGTGGTGTTGTGTGGTGTACTTGATATTTGTATTGGTAAATATTTCCAATTCAAATAAAAACAAAAGTGGAAAAAAAGGAAATAATAATAAAAACTTTAATCACCAGGTAACCTTTAAATACTTGTAGTAGATTTAGGCCATTTTAATTACTCTTGGGAGATTGACAGTGCAAATTACTTTAAAGAATGTAACTTTGTATTCTAAGTATAGGTAAATAAATAATATTTTCAAATCTTCCAATGAGTATTTAGACTTTTTCTTAAAATTTTAGTTATTTAAATTGCAAACAAAATAGTTTTAGTGACATTAAAAACCTGTTTAATAAAAAAATCTTCATATTTTCTATAAAAAAATGGGGTAAATTCTACTATATAATGTTATGCCTGGCAACACTGTTTCAAAATCTTATAGTCATCACGAGCGCCTCTATTGTTCTCTAATAGAAACGCTGAAAATTGAGCCCGTTTTTCTCAAATAATACCGATTTCGTTTACACACCTTCTTCTAGGTCACCATATTCATGACCAAATGAGCCACATCCAGCACGTAGTGCAGAAAATATAGCGGCAGTAGCTGCGAGTGTACGTGATGATCCTGACGAATCGATTTGGCGCTCGAAAACTGGAGCTTAAGAACAGACCGTGTTAGGCGCAGTTAAGGCCAATATTTAAAAGCCATAATCTTTTAAAAATAAATGTCAAATATAGTTCTTCCGAATGATAATAAATATTACCTAATAAAGTTTTTATTTATTTATTTATTTTATTAATAAGATAAGCCGAGTACCTGCCAGGCAAACTGAAAAGTGGGGCTGATTTGGATGGCCATATTTCCAAGCTAATAAAGTAAGATGGACTTAATGTGGTTTTTTCTTAAAGCTCTTTTTAATAATATGTTATACAGAATGCCTCATTAAAAAAAAACTTTTTTCCACCCTGTATAATATCACCAGTATTATCGTTAAAGAGATCTTTAAAAGCTTTAAGAAAACACCACATTGGGTACATCTAAATTTATTAGTTTTGGAAATATGGCCATCCAAATCAGAAACACCTTCAGTTCGCCTGGCAGGTACTTGTGCTCATCGAAAACGCCTGTCAATTTTATATAATATACAGGGTAATGATGTGCAGGGCTAATGCTTACCAGGTAATCATTATCGTACTTAGCATGCTATGACTCATCACTATACAAATTTCTGGCCTTACAGGCCCAACGTTACTCGAAGGGTTCACTAGCTCTGGAACTATTATGGTATTGTTTACTTCACCGCAGGAGCAGCAACTGACGCCCATTTTGCTAATTATCTAACACTATTCTACTGCTTCAAATAAAATTTATTTGGTATAAAAATGGTATGAAGAACATAGCCCGATCTCCCTTACTATAACTTTCAACACTCTGACATGAATGTAGTCATGGCCAAAAAAGAGTTATTTAAACTCAGCGCTAAAAAATTAAACTTTTTGGACATTAAGTTAAGGACAAAAAGCACAAAAACACACATTAACACAGGCAGTGGCGTATTTTTTTGTTGGAAATATTCATGTCATTAGTAATAGTGCCAAATTAAAACAAAATTGGGTAAAGAATAGTTAAGATATTCAAAAACTAGATTTTTTTAAATGTGAACACCCTCTATCTCAAAGGTTAAGACGTTTAGGGCATATGTTTATACAAAGAATACCAATCCATAGAACCCCACAAGTGAGATTTCAGCGTACCCTAAAATTTTTAGTACCTACCCTGACCAACAGATGTCGAAAGTAGTACGATGTCGCTTTGCTAATACGATTACCATCAGAAATTGATAGCAGTCGCTGACGAGCAGTCGGCCCGATCAGTTGGAGTAAGGATATACGCAAAATTAAATAAAAATAAAATCCCTGATAAATGGACCCAGTATCCATAAGATTATTAAATTTATGATTTCAGAATAGGATATATCGATGCGTTTTTACAAAACATCGTAAGCGATATTCGCCAATTTTACGGGAAACGATTTTTCTTCCCATCGCATTATTTTTAAAGAAAAACCGAGATCTGAATGCTTTTATTTTAGATTTCTTCTTAATTTGAATTAAACATATATTTAACATTTAATGTCAAAATTTTCAGAATCTCCTTAAAAAAAAAGGTAAAACTTTTAAAATTCTAAATCTAAATAATAATTAATTTTTATTTTTTTATTTAATTTATCTTGACAACGGTGGCAGACTTGCCACCAAAACGTCGATTTTTAGTTCTCTATTTACTTGCTTTATTTTTATGGTTTTTGTACTTTTAATTTATTTTTTGGCGCGTACCCAAATAACTAGCATTAATTAAATGAACCGCCAAACCAATATGGAACATATCTTCATCTGAAATAAAGCCGTGCACTAATGTATGTACAAAAAAATGTACAAGTTTGTTTTCAAAATAACTCAATGAAAAAAACGTTTTCCGTAAAACTGACGAATATCGCTTACGATGTTTTGTCAAAAACCCATCGATATATCCTATTCTGAAATCATAAATTTAATAATCTTATGGATATTACCATTTATCGGGGATTTTATTTTTATTATATGCGTATATCCTCACTCTAACTGATCGGGCCGACTGCTCATCAGCGACTGGTATCAATTTCAGATGGTAATCGTATTAGCAAAGCGACATTGTACTACTTTCGCCATCTGTTGGTAGCGGTAAGTACTAAAATTTTTAGGGTATGCTGAAATCTCACTTGTGGGGTTCTATGGATTGGTATTCTTTGGTTTATATAAGCTTTTCTTCCCAAAATTAGCTAAAGAAGCATACCCTGTATTTTTAGCCATTAATTAAATTACACCCTGTATAGCCGGATCTTGTACTATAATTTTAACGGCCACAAAACTACTGTTTTAACGGACGTCTAAAAGATATTGCATTCTGTATTACCCAACCCTTGATTTATGTTCCCTTAACCTATAACTGTTTTTTACCTCGTTAATTCAATAAGTTACCTTGCATTGTTTGCTAAAATAAGTTCATCATATTGAAATAATAAATAGCGAGACACCCACATATTCAATTGATTGACTACCTAATATTCTATTATTCCCTGTAACTTATGCAATAAAATGACCCCGATCGCTTCAGTGAAACCATTTCTTCACTAGACTGAATCATAGTCTTTACAATGAAAAACCTTCAAATTAGATCTAAATTGTGTGGTTTATTGATTACGGTACATTAAAACGACCTACTGAACTTATGTCACTTACTCATACAGGGTAATCATTTTTAAGACTGCACTATTGCTAACTTCTTTATTATTGAAGATACAAAGTTGGTTAAAATTAGCAAAGTAGTAGCATTTTATTCGTTGATTAACGTGCTTCCAACAAAAAACTATTGAACATCGGGTTTTTGATTTATTGCAAAAAATGTACTCTTTTTAAATGGAACACCCTGGATAATATATAACTATTTAAGAGATCTACTAAAGACCATTAAAAAAGTCCTCATGTGTTATATCCAATTTTTAATAGTGTCGAAATAAGGCCATTCTCTGGAATTTGATAGTAAACTGACATTTTTTAAATAGAACACCCTGTATATTGCATCACCATTAAGTGGATATTTTAAAGCGCTTAAGAAAATACCACATTTGATATGTCTATCTTCTTATAGTTTTGGAAATATGGCCATTCACATCTAAAAAATAGAAGATGTACTATGTCTATTTTATCTTCGACACTAAACTTAGTGCTTATAGCTTGGAGCTGTAGAGATGATGAAAGTTTAACATAATTTTCAGATTTGGATGGCCATATGTTTCAAAAGTATAGGAGATAGACATATCAAATGCGGTATTTTCTTAAAGCCTCTTAAAGTATCATTTAATGGTAATGCAATATACAGAGGTGCTTTGTTTGAAAAAATGCAAGTTTAAGCTATCAAAATCTCCGAGAATGGCCATATTTCCGAAACCAGCAAATATACACAACTTTCTTTATAATACTGACTTTCGCTGATTTATCGACACTTTTCCTCGTGTCAGTGACGAAATTTATTTTACAGGTGCCTGTTTGGTTTGTACCTGCACTGAAATTTGTAATTTTGAAATTACATTTAATTGAATAATTAAGATTCGCTAATTACATTTTTTTATAACTTGGCACGAGTGGTTTATCATATTGGTCTTTTCGAAAAGGTTCTTTACAATTTTTTTTGAAATGTACAGGGAGCCCCTTAAATATTACATGGGATTTATATTTCGGTAGGCAACGCACTACCTATTAAGCATTAATGCAAAAATTAAAAGTTTGTTCAATTAAACAACAGTGAAAAAAATAATAAAAGTACAGGAAAGATTTTAGTTCTTTAAATGCAATTTAAATTTAAATGAAAAAATCTTTTACTATTTAAAAGAATAAATTTAGATTGTAGTAAATTTAACCAATAATTGTCAGTTTCTCTAATATTTGCCAGTTGAAATACAAGTTGGTGCCATATAAAAAAACACAAGATATAATAAAATCAATAAACTAAAATTTTTGAAAACCTTCATATTAGATCTAGATTGTGTAATAAATTGATTAAATTACATTAAAATACCTACTAAACTTTATGGCACTCTTCCGTAAGAGTGAGATTTTTATATGTAGATATTTATTATTTGATTAAACTAATATAAGTTTAAACAGGAGCGTCGCCAGCCGATGGCCCAGGGAGCAAGTTGATATGAAGAATGAGAAATGTTTGGATTGTAGGAAAAATATCTACGGCGTTCGTTGTATTAAGTGTTTTAGTGATTAATACATGCATGGATTCTCGCTAAAAATCTGCAATAAAGGAAAATGTACATAGTCGGTCTTGCTTCTGTGCCTACAGCTCAGTGGCGGCTCGCGGGTCTAAAAACAGGTGTAGTGCAGGAAGGAAAAAAGCGCATTCACCATTTTAGCAAAATTGAAAATACTCAACTATCAAAGTCTAAGTAAAAACTCATAATATCTAAACTAACCTTAATTTTATACATCAAATCGATCCTTCTATCTTTTAATGCAGCAAATTTATCAATTATATATTCATAAAATGGTTGAAGTTTTTATCAGTTCCCAGTAGAAGCTCCTTTTGAATTGAAATATTAGCCAAAGATAAAAGTCTATCTTGGGATATAGTGCTTCTTAAGAGGTTTTTAAACGCTTTAAGACAAGAAAACTCCTTCCACTGACAGGCTTGTCGACGATATCGTTAAAATTAGCAGAAAAAAAGTTTATACGCCTCCTTGTAAAAATGTCTTTATTTGCGCGAACTTGTTTGCACTAACTGCGTGGCAATGAAATATTTCTATAACTTTCATCCAGCAAATATTAGGTCATGTTTATTTTTGAGCCGCTAATTTTTTGGAAATGATTCGGCATATATCTCCAATAAATTTTGAAAAGAATTAGTGGAAAAAATTTGGTTATACCATGGCCCTTTGCAATATCAGCAAGACAAAGAAATTGTAGTTTGTAACAATCTTCGAATCTTACACTTCATTTCCATCAAAATATGATCTAATATTTCATAGAGAAGTGCTCTGTACTGTCCTTTTTAATTTCTTTATGTGAAAAATCACTGTCACTAATAATACTCAAACGGAAACAATCGAAATAATACGTGAAAGCCAACAGAAACGATCAAAACCTATACTATCTTTTAAGGCTAGCGATTTACCAAGCAATACACCTGATACTTCCACCCGCGATTCTGGCCGCCGGCAAGTATAGCGTTGTCATGGCAACGGAGCGTCAAAGCGTAAACAAAACCCCGCATGAGGTGTATACTTCGGTCCGTTTTATATTTGCAATACACTTGTCGCGTTGCCGAAAGAGGAGGAAAGCGACTCGCGCCAGCGGTTAATTTATATGCTAGATTTTTCATGTCGAATTTTACAGAATAAGGAATAGAAATGAGAAAAATAAATTGAATAATAGTTATATGTTCTTTTTTATGTTTTATTATTTATTTTTGGTGAAGTGGCACTTCACTTACTACACCTGAATAGCCGCCACTGCTACAGCTCAGGTCAAAATAACCAAGAACATAAGTGTATATTTAAAATTACTCGGAACGCTGACTGTTAACCATTCTATGTTTTATGCAGGTTGTTATACATGAGTTATTTTTAAAGTTGATATTTTCCTTTCAACACTGTTTAGAATGCAAGAAAATAAGAACATTTTTTAATGAAAATATGTTCAAAAATGCTTTTATTTTGGACATACCGTTTTAAGAACATATCAGCTTTTTAGCGATTTTTTCTATCATCGAAGGCTTTCATTTTTTAAACGAAAACCGTTCGCCTTACTAAAAATAACAAAATACCAAATTAACCCTAAAGTAAATAATTATTTTAAAAAATGATTTTAATGTAAAGAAAAATACTACTATGCGTACTATATTTTTAAAATTTTATAGCAAAAAAATTAATTAATGGACAAAAAAGTGTAATAAATTTTGTAACATTATCTGGAGTAGTAGAAAAGCTATGACAAAAAAAGCCTGTTGAAAACTGACAAACACCCTGTATCTTGGAAACGAAACATTTTCAGATATAATTTTATCTAAAACTTTTTTTTATTTTCCTGCATTCTATACAATGTTAAAAAGAAAAATATAAAAGGTATACATAACTCTGTTTAATGATGCCAATATTTTTTTTTTTTTAATTGACCGGAAAATTGAATTTTCCACTCAATCTTTTAAGCGGAAAATGCTATTTTACAGGACTAATTTACTTTCCGGTCCCTAGTTTACTTTCCGGTCTCTCATTTACTTTCCGGTCCCTGATATCAAAAAATCCTGTTAGCCATGACAGAGTTCAATTGTTACTATTTGACAGTTCAAGATATTGTAAAGTAAGAAAGCATCATTTTGCCAAAATGGAGTCAGACATGGAAAATCCAGATGAAATAATTGAAGCAGCGTCCTTATTGTCGTTTAAATATAACACTAAAAATTTACACAGTTTTTTTCGGTCAATTAAAAAAAAATTATGTACGATACTCGACCGGAAATAATTTTGCGGGTCTCCTCAAAACTCACAGGACTTCGCCTACGGCCTCGCCCCGCTTAAATATTTTTCGTCGACCCGTAAAATACCATTTTCCGGTCTAGTGACGTAAATAGCTATTGTCAGTGCTTGCTTGCTTGCGCAGAGACTTAAGCCAAAATCCTGGTTATTTCTGCTAATAGTTTTTTCCGGATTGGATCTAGATACCCATTTCTATCGGTTAGTTGACCGTATTGCAACGTTGAATTTCTTAATCTGAATCGCGAATACAAAAGGAGATCCATGTTAAAATCACATATAAAGCACATTGAAAATAAAATTGACAACTGTCAGCCAGGACAAAACGTTGGATCTATAATAAAAAAATCGCCATCATATAATTGAGCAAAAGTGATAATGTAAATATTTCATTTGTTTTAAACTAGCCATTTTTAAAAAGGCAGGATAAAATAATCTACTTCATGCTTCAGAGAAGAAGATAACGACCAACCAGAACTATAGCAAACTAACTGACTTCGCGGCTATATAATCTAATATATCTAATCTCAATATATTATATAAAATGCTAATGTACGTTCGTGTGTCCACGATTTTCGCCATCAGCCGCAACTCCGATCAACTTCCCGTCGGGGTTACAAATACCCCTTGGTCTCCCATTGTGAGTAAGGGAGTTTGGTCGGGGTGGGTGGAAGTGGGTGGTTGTGGGGTGGCAAAATGTAAAATATGTGTAGTGGCGCCATCTGTTGTCGAGTAGTTGAACTTCATTCAGAACAACGGTTATTTGGGTCTCATATAAACTCCCGAGCGAAGCTGGGAATCATAGCTAGTATTATATAAAATGCTAATGTACGTTCGTGTGTCCACGATTTTCGCTATCATCCGCAACTCCGATCGACTTCCCGTCGGGGTTACGAATACCCCCTTGGTCTCCCATTGTGAGGTAAGGGAGTTTGGTCGGGGTGGGTGGAAGTGGGTGGTTGTGGGTGGCAAAATGTAAAATATGTGTAGTGGCGCCATCTGTTGTCGAGTAGTTGAACTTCATTCAGAACAACGGTTATTTGGGTCTCATATAAACTCCCGAGCGAAGCCGGGAATCATATCTAGTATCTTATAAGAATCGAATAGCGCAAATAGTTACCGAATTATTGCAATTTTAAAACCGATGCAAAGTCTGCATTATAATATTAGTGAAACAAAAATGAATTAATATTTTTGTGAGAAAAATACGAAAGCTAATCGCAGAAAGAGTTTTGATTTGATGAAATGGAATTGGTAATTTTATTCGAGTTTCGTACATACGAGAATAATCAATTAAACAAGTAAAAAAAAAAAAGAGTTGAGACTCTGGTTGCTTTATATTGATTAAATTTTATAGGGGCAGCTGCCCTCTTGCCCCCCTTGGCGACGCCCTTAAATATAAATATAATATTGGACAAACTTAAAATCGTGGCCTCAATCAAATTTTAACGGAGACCACGACTTTGAGTTTGTCCTATATTTGTAGTTATTTTATAGGAATTCACATACAGCATCTTCAATAGTAGCAGTGAGGAACGCACAAAGAACCTATCTGAATACGAGAAGAAAAAAACAATACTGTAAGAAGGTTTTGAAAACCGGCAGTAGAATATTAGCGCAAATTGAAAAAAACGCCATAATTTGTTGCTTTTTCGTTGCTAATAGGTTGCCAAATAAACGAACCGGAAATCGGAGAAGACTGAAGATCGTTCAGTAATACAGTCTGGAAGTCGGATAAACTTAAGATTGGTTTAATGATAAATTTATTTTTAACTGAGATACGACGTTTCGAATGGTGTCTATCTTCAACCGTTTTCAGATGATCAGTTATCACTTTTGGGTTTTTTAGGGGTATTTTCTTTATTTTGGTTTAGGAAAAACGATCTGATTTGTGTGCACCCAAATAAATACCTTCAATAAAATTCAATTTAAATAACACAACAGCTTTTTCGCAGAAACTTGATAAAAAAACTTTAAATATAATTTAATTTTATCTTAAGAACGGTGATAGACCAAAATGTTAATATTTGTTTTTTCTTTGGTGAATTTTGTTTTAGGCCTTCTGTTAATGCAAATGGGTAAATAGAGCTAAGCAAGCTCAGTTGTTATGCCCCGGACCAGGACCAAAGCGGTCTCATTTTTAAGTAACTTTTTTCGTTAACCCAACTAAGAAATTTTACAGAAACTCTTCGTAACTTTTTGGCAAGAATTAAATAACTAAAAAATCGTATATGTGCAAAGAACTTTAGTAGATACACTGTAGAAAGTAGAGCTTTACTATTCTGTCATAAGTTATTTATGCATTTTACAGGGTAATTATTCTTAAGTCGGCGCTATTGCAAACTTCCTTATTATTGGAGATACCAAGTTGGTTAAATTAGTAAAGTTGTAGTATTTTTTTTCTGATTAACGTGTTGCCAACCGAAAAACAATTGAATGGATTTCAATGTATTACAAATAATGTATTTTTTTATTGGAACACCCTATATATTATATCACCATTCGAAAGATTAATCAAAAAGATTTTAAAAAAGTTCACATGTAATATATCAATTTCTAAATAATTTTGGAAATATGGTCATCCTCGGAAATATAATAGTAAACCGACATTTTTAAATAAAACATTCTGTACATTACATTACCATTAAATAGATATTTTAAAGAGCTTTTAGAAAATATCAAATTTGATATGTCTATCTCTCTTTTAGTTTTAAAAGTATGGCGATCCAAATCTAAAAAACAGTGGATATAGGGTAGGGCGGGGCTAGTTGAGCAATTTTTCACTTGATCGGTTATAGCTCCTTAAAAATAACTCTTTAATGGCTTATAATGCATACTGATGGATTAGCAATTTTTTCCTTATTAATAGTGCCCTTAGTAATTTCTTTCTAATAAGTCGAATATAGGAGCTCCATCTAGTTTACTGAAAATAGTCAAGTATGCCCAACGTACCCTATAGGTGAGGTAAGTTGAGCAAGGATATGGGGCTAGTGGAGCACTTAGAAAGTATAGTCAAATCATGGTTGGATGTTAGATACGTTTACAATAAAAATACATTTTGACAATTTGCATTTTATATTTTAATCTTATAGTGACAAAACAACAAATCTCATTAATAAAACAGCAACGTACCAAGCTTAGCTTAACTATTGGATTTAATATCTATCAATTTATCTTCGTTTTTAACACGCTTTTATTAACTTGGGTTGTAACTATCTATCTATCTATCAATCTATCAATCTGGCTGGCTATGTAACGGAATCTTTGAGCCTAATTTTAACCAACTTCCAGCTATTCGATTTCTTTGAAACTTTGCACACGTATTAAGGAAACATGACAATGCAATAATCTGCAAACAGTATCCCGTTATCTTTTTTGGATCGCCAGGAAAAAAATTCCATTATATTATAAAAACAACACCTAGGATGCCATCTGTTGGCAACATTTCAAACTTTGCTATTAAATGAAGAAGACATTTTTAGTTTTTACACAATTTGGTTAGTTGCACCATTGGTGTTCAATTTTTATGAACAATAAAAATATAGGGTTAGTTGCACCACTGGTGTTCAATTATTATGAACAATAACAGTTAATAAATGCCGTTAACACGCTTTTTTATTAACTTGGGTTGTAACTATCTGGCTATGTAACGGAATCTTTGAGCCTAATTTTAACCAACTTCCAGCTATTCGATTTCTTTGAAACTTTGCACACGTATTAAGGAAACATGACAATGCAATAATCTGCAAACAGTATCCCGTTATCTTTTTTGGATCGCCAGGAAAAAAATTCCTTTATATTATAAAAACAACACCTAGGTTGCCATCTGTTGGCAACATTTCAAACTTTGCTATTAACTGAAGAAGAAATTTTTTAGTGGGTTGCAATATATTGGCAACGGTCCAAACATTGCCTGGATTGCCATCTGTTGGCAAAATTTCAAACTTTGCTACTTAATGAAGAAGACATTTTTTAGTGAGTTGCAATCTGTTGGAAAAATTTTAAAATTTGCCACTCTTGTTCATTAAAAAATTTTTTCGCCATTTTGTCAAGAGTAGCAGAAACTAAAAAATGAAAAATAATTAATAGTTTAAAAAACTAAAAACACGCTTTTATATGCAACCGAACTAAAAATTAGAAAATATTTTTTCATTAAAAAAATATTGTCATTTCATAGTAAAAGCGTGGGGTGATAAATATATTAAATGTTATAATTATTATATTTGCAAATATCTATGATGGAAAAGTTATGAAAAAATAGTAAAATGCACCCCACGCTTTTTACTATGAAATGACAATATTTTTTTAATGAAAAATTATTTTCTAATTTTTAGTTCGGTTGCATATAAAAGCGTGTTTTTTTAGTTTTTTTAATCTAATAATTATTTAATCTTTTTGAGCAGTTTTATTTTGCTTTTTCTTGTAATGCCTTCTGTATCTGTTAAAATGGCAGCTTTTCTCTATCTTCTGTTTGATTTGGCTCCTTTTCTTTGGACCAGCCTTTGGGTATGGTCGCACAATGAGTTCCCCTCGCGCAACTCCTTCTTTATGCTATTTGATGCTTTCGCGTGCGGTCGACAGTTTTTAAGATATTTTGATTGCCCAACTTCCCTTTATGCTCAACTAGCCCCGCCCTACCCTAGTGTCTAGTCTATATTTGACATTAAACTTGATGCTTGTAGCTTGGAGTTAAAGATATAACGGAAATTAAACATAATTTTTAAATTTAAATGGGCATATTTTTTAAACTTTAGGAAATAAACATATTAAATTGGTATTTTCAGAAAGCTTTTTAAAATATCTATTTAATGGTGATGCAATATAGAGTGTTTTATTTAAAAAATCCAGTTTACTATAAAATTCCTGAGGATAGGCATATTTTCAAAACTATTAAAAATTGGATATATTACATGTTAGCTCTTTGATAGATCTCGAATAATGATATAATCTACAGGGTGTTCCATTAAAAAAGTACCTTTTTTGCAATAAGTCGAAATCCCGATGTTCAATTGTTTTTTGGTTGGCAGCAGATTCAGCAGAAAAAGTGCTACAACTTTACTAATTCAACCGACTTCGTATCTTCGATAATAAGGAATTTGCTGACGACTTAAGAATGATCACTCTGTATAGGTAGCGGCTAATGAACAATAATTCTAAAGGGCAAAAATTACATAGATCATGTTGCTAATATGCCTGTAACATATTAAACAAAGGTCACCAAAAGAACAGAATTATGCGTTATCTTGTTCTTGTCAGAAATAAATCAATTCTAACCCGTCTTGTTAGATCGTTAAAGAATTATTTATTTTTATGTAATATGTAATGCCGTATTTTATTGCTAAAATTTTGTCTGGCTCGTTAGAGTACCGCAAAAAGTGTTTTTGTATAAAATAATTTGTTTTAATATTTTGTTGGTTTACACTAATCGTTGCACTTGTTTTCAGCCAATTTGCAACAATAAGGCAGCTGTTTGTTACTTTTTAGTCTTACTTAACATGCAAAAATTGATAGAAAATTTTTACACGTGATGGTGGGTTTACATCTGACATTTATTGCATGATAATTTATGTCAGACAGAAATTCTGGCTAATGTAAACGGTCAAAAATGTATTCTATTCTATTCCATTTTCGGTTTTTGCCTTTCACACCTAACGTATTCAGCCATCGTCAAGCGGTTGTGGTCAAAAATTTATGTCAGATAATTTTTTTTATTGTTTACATAAGCCAGAATTTCTGTCTGACATAACTATCATGCAATAAATGTCAGAGGAAAACCTTCCATAAGATTTTGAATCTTTTACCTTAGAAACCAGTAAAATGACATTTTTGGCCAAACTGAGATTTCCAGAGATTTTCAATTGTATTATGTAAACTGACTTTACTCTACTATCCTACGCCGATTATATTAAAATTTGATATACGAAGGTTTTTGGAGGCGCTGACCACGATTCTGATTTTTATCGGACACGTTTTGTTTTTGAGATATCCATCATCAAACCTTATAATCAAGCAAACCCTATTTTTATTATATTTCCCTTTTTCAGCCAATTCTTAGTTAAATGTTAAATTAGCACTTAATATTTTATTTCGAATGCAATTTTTGCATTTCACAGCACCTTTTAGACAACGCGTCAGTGCCACCACGGACGTTATTTTAATAACTACCCAAACAGCAAAAACTTTCCGATGAGTAATCCACCATATAAGTAAAGCATGCGTTCACACTATTTCTTGACCTTGCTGCAGAGCTGGGCCACACTACCAAACAATGGTTAAGCTGTGGAGCGGACATAAAGCATCGCGAGACCCGTGCTTTACTTATATGGTGGATTGCTCATCGGAGACTTTTTGCTGTTTGGGTACTACCTAAAAATGTCTCTTCGGCCGGGGATCGAACCGAGATCAAAGCTCTGTTCCCTATGCCACCGGAGATCTACTTATGTACCTTGAATTTAAATCAAGATGTCAGTGATTCTGAAGGAAGCGAATATGTGAATGTATAGAAGCAAATAGGGGTATATACATACATAAGCCCTGTTCGTAGAGAAATCACAAACTAGTCATCGCCAATCGGGTATAATTATAGTCTGAACCACCTATAATTTATTCTGAAAGCAATGCCGCTTAGTACACAAAAAATGATAAAGTAAACAAACCTTTTCAAAAGCACACAGCCTCTGACAAAGCCTGATTACATGTTTTTTTAATAAATAAAAAAAATTGCTAAAACACGTGTCACGTATAGAATTTCCAGAAAAATAAGCTCCATCGGCATAATCTACTAATAAAAATAACCCCTAAAAAAAGACCAATAAAACGGTTAAAGGTAGTCCGAGAGCAGGGTCTTATTGTGAAAGTAATAAAACGACACTGTTCCTTTGACTTCCGTATATTGTGGTTAATCATTTTATTGCAAGGGAGATTCCTATCTTTAAGGGTTTATTTTATTAGTTGATCATAGAGACATAGCATACAACTTTAAACATACTATACTTAAAAACATCCTCCTATTTCTGTCTCTGTCCTGCCATAAAAGATGATCTGTGCCGTAAAGAATTATAAACTCGTCGGGTTGAATATTTTTTGCCGCAATAAATTATTGTTCACAAAAGGGTTTGTTTACTTTATCATTTTTTGTGCACTTTGCGGCATCCCTTTCAGAATGAATTTAATCTGGTCCCAGCTTTATTTAGTTAGATGACCGGTTGCCACCTGGTCACCAGACGTATTTGTAAAATTGGATTGGCGATGATTGGTTTGGGATTTCTCTACGAACAGACCTATAGTTTTGCAAAAAAGTGTAAATAATATAGAAATACAGGTTTTAAATGGTGTAAATCAATGTTGTGTGCTATTTTAGCTGTAAACAAAGACAATTATAGTTAGTAAAACAATAATTGTAATATATAATAAAAAAAGGTTATCTTAATTTCCAAGTTTGATAATGAATATCTTAAAAACCAAACATGTCGGAAAAAAATCCTACAAAAATCCATTTAAATTGGTGATGGGCCCGATTTGAAGACAACTACTCTAAGTTTCTACAATTCTACTGCTTCACAACTTATCCGACAATATTTAATGCCTTATTTTTAGAACTACACAGGGTGTTAAAAATTAAAAACAAAATTATAATAACTTTTATAAAAATTTAGATATTTTTAAAAATTTGATGGACGCCTTCTATGCAACAAGAGACATTTTTGGCATACTAAAAATATTTTTAGCAGTGTCGTCTATAAGAGGTTTAAGTTAAATATGGTTAAAATGGTACGTCATTGCATATTTTTAAAATTCTCATTGAGTTTGGAACAAATTTGATCCCTTGATTCTTTTATTTGATCCATAGTTTTCGAGTAAATTAATTAAAACCAATTATCGTCAAATTCCTATCTAATAAATGACAATGCCGATAAATAGTTTTTATTTATTAACGAGAAAAACCGTGCATCAAAGAATAAAAAGTAAAGAAATCAATCTTGTCTTAAACCCAATGGGAATTTTAATTTAAAAAAATGCAATGGGGTACAATTTTTTAACAAAAATATTTAACTTAAACCTTTTATGGACGACACTGGTAAAAATTATTTTTTAGTATGCCAAAAAATGTCTTTTGGTTTACAGAGGGCGTCCGCCAATTTTTTAAAAATATTTAAATTGGTATGTATAAAAGTAATTAAAAAAATTAACACATGTAGTTCAAAAATATATATTCATATAAAGCTTTTTACATATTTTTCATTGTAGAATAGGCGCTTAAAGTTTGTCAGATAGGTTTTAAAACACCCTTATAAGATAAACACATATTTTTAAAGCCCGTAAAAAGTGAAATCTTTCACCCTTGGTTTTTACTTGATCACTTGGTATATTTGTTTTCATATTTTTAGACCTTTTCCTACGCTCTGTGACACCGACTGATTATAAAATTGCGGTTAAGAAAAGCGTGGGTAAAATCGTAAAATCGTTATATGGTTTGCGGATCAGATCCGGTTCATAATTTTCCTTTTAAATTGGTATTTGCGATGTTTCTTTAGAAATATCATAAACGAATAGTCCAGTTGCTATTGAAAAGTAATTTCATTTAAATAAATATAGGGTGTTCACAAAGTTAAAAATCGCACCAAGAACATATCATCACCTTAATTTTTTTTAAATAAAAACTGGAGTTAGGTGGTTTACAATTAATTAATTAATAAAAATGTGTTTTTGATGCCGTCTTTAGCCCTATTTTATAAGGGTAAAAATGGCATTACATTTTTTATTTAAACTGGAATTAGGTGGTTTTGAGTCGATACTTTTGTACCTGGGGAATATAATACTGTATAAGCAACAGCTAAAGGTATATTGGCCAGTAAAGCAACAACAAAGGATGTGGAATGAATCATCCAATACGAAATGTTTACATACCAGTATTTACGTTAGACTGTCTCTTTTCCTCACGTTGCCTATGTGTTATGGTATTTACCTGATCCGGTTTATACAGGGTGTTTCTAAACAAATGCGAAAAATTTTAGGATGTGATTCCTTGTTCAAAATAAAGGGTAGTTTACTATATAAACATGGCATCAAAACTCAACCATTAGGAAGATATCGCGAAAAAATTTAACAAAAAATCTCGTTTTGTTGTTGCTTAAACAAAATTTTCTTTGAATTTAAATTACCAAGTAATGTTAAATAAAGACATATTATTACGAATGATTTCATAGGTGACAGCAAAAAGTAATAATTTATGTAACAAGTGCATAAAGTGTTTTTTTTTATAAATGGGATGTTTATCAGCACGAGCCGTAAGGCGAGTGCGGCAATCCCATGAGTAAAAAAGACACTTTATGCATGTGTTACATACTATATTTTTCTACGACCGAATAAAAATTTCTTCAAATACCATTTAATACACGTTTTATTTATCTAAACTTATTAATTTTAATTTTTGCAGAACAGCCATTTTATTGCAAATAAAGAATCATGGCCTCCTTATTTTTAAGAGACAATTATACTCTTTTTATGCTTTATTTGTTTTCTGGGAGATTAAATTTAAACAAAATATTATTTAAGTGAAAAGGGTGTGGCTGTGTGCACGTAAGAATGTAAAGGGAGGAATGAAACCTTTGTATTTCGTGCAATTATGTAATTGCACGAAATACAAAGGTTTCATTCCTCCCTTTAAAATATTATTTGTTTTTTTTCCAAATAAAATTACAAAGTTTATTTAACATTTTAAAAAAATTAAAAATTTTATATACTATGAAGAGCTATTCTGTTCTTACACAATATAATAAAAGTTATAATTACTTTACAAGAAATAAAATAATGAAATATTTAATATTAAGTTACTTACGATACAAAGGTTTTAATCTATCCTCTTCATAACTATGCTTTTATTCTAAATTTAAAAAAATGTTTGTACTTTCTTTTTGTAGAAATAATACTAATACGGTTTAAATTCCTTTTTAATTTCTTATAGTCATCCAAATTCATTATTACTTTTAATTTTCAATAATTTTTATTAAATTTATTTGTAAATAATAATAACGAAATTAAAGGTAACTTGATCGTTTGGTTCAGTTGATGTCGCGTTTACTGTTACATTGCATAAATTGATATTTAAGTTGTACTAGGCATTGAAACAAAACACTAATTTAAAGTGTGAAAAAAGCTTTAAAGAGTTAAAAAAGTAACTTTTTTAACACTTTATGTAGGGTACTAGAATGGAGTACTTTAGCTTTATGTTAACCATTTAAGAAACGTCATTTTTTTAACGGTCGTGAAAAAATAAATGTCTTTGTCCCGGCATGTTATGATTTACATTTTATGTTTTATTGAAAATTGGTAATTTCAACGAAAAATACAGTATTTAAAAAGAAATCCTAAATTAACCAGTAAATCAAAATTTATATTTTTCGAGGTCATAGCGTAAACGCTCGGGCACGATAAGCAGCGTCAGCATTGAGCGGCTGATTTAAGAAAACAAGTTCTTTTATTCTCGCATAAAGATCAAAGACAGCGCTCTTACATTTTCCGCTCAACGCTGGCCGCTGATGCTGACGCTTAGTATCGTGTCAGAGGCCTAAGTGTCTCTTTAAATTTGGTTAGCAAGAACGATAGGAGTAGTCTATTTCCACTACTTTAATTAATTCTAAAAAAGTGCAAAAATATTATTTTTGCTATTTTTGTACCGCGATATCTCCCTAATGGTTGACTTTTGACCCTATGTATATAAATTAAACTTACCTTTATGTTAAAGAGAAATTACCTATTAAAATGTTTTTCATTTCTTTGGAAACACCCTGTATACTTTGGGCAATTTAGTCAGTAACCATAGTTACTTACTTATTATTTTTCTTACTATAAAGTGCCCAAACTATAGGGCACACACAGGGGGTCAGCAACAGACCCCAGCTTTTGATTACCTTAGAAGTTCAGCATATAATCTTATAATTTAAAAAAAAAAATGTTTAAAACCCCTTAAATATTAAATAAAATCTTATTTTTATTGCTTTATTATTATTATGGTTATTTTGCAATCCTTTTTGTTTTTGAGCGGTTTCTCATATTTAGTCGACGTAGTTCATTTCTTAGTCCCATTATTAAGACTTCGTCCCAATTTGCTTTTAGGATTATGAAGTGTTCACTACTCGTTAGACTTAAATAATAGGTAGGGATTATAGGCAGCTAAATCAATCTGATTAAAAGAAAAACGACGGACACTTAAATTTTAGGATGAATCACACCCTCGCTAGAGAGACTAAATGATATATCATTTTTTAGATCGTTTAACCGCTATTATATTCTCGTGGTAGTAGTAGCAAAAAACATAAATTTTAATAGAATAGAATCTAATTATTAAATAATTATTCACTTAGCAATCGGAAAACTTAAAAATTGCACTTATTTTTCTGCTGGCATTTTTACAATTTACAACAGAACAACCCTGGTATCTCATTTTGTTTTAATTTATTAAAATCAAAACAAAATATATGCCCAATGTACCGCCGAGCGAGCGCGCCAGTCGATTTATTTTTTCCTACAAGACGATTTTTGCACCATTCTATGCAAAGTTTCTTAGAGGATACGACTTCGTGAAATAGTATATTACATAACAAGTGTCGAAAGTGATATATTTCACACGAGTGGGAATGTTGTCGCACGAGGCGATAGCCGAGTTCGACAATACCACGAGTGTGAAAATCACTTAGCACGAGTCATCTACAATATTTTTCCTACGACCAAAAAATATATACCAAAAATCTTAATTTATTATATAATTTTAACACAAACAATATAAACTGACAAAAAATTTGATGTAAATCAATGTCAGTGCCATATAATCCAAATAAAGAAATTCCTTTTTCCTACGACCACTTGTGAAAATAGCAAATAGCACACTGGTTTCATGCATAGAAAATGCGTTATATCACACTAGTGTTGCAAAGTACTTTACAGCACTAGTGTTGCAAAGTACTTTACAACACTGGTGTGATACATATTATGATGTCATTCTAAAAACTGCTATTGGTTTTGCAAGTGACATATTTATTGTAGTGACAGTAAAAAAACTTTTTATTTACCTTATACGGTAGAAGCCAAATTAGCCAAAATCATCTTATTTTATATTTATTAAAATTTACGAAAAAATAAAAACATAAACAAAAATAGACATAACCACAAAAAACAACTTTCACTGACTGGCACAGTGTTGTCAGGTAAGTAGATCAAATTTAAAATCTCCCTTCTACCTTTGAGCACGTACTTTATAGAGGCAGCCTTGCCGCTTGACCGTTCGACCTAAAGCGCCAGAGAAAAAAAGCCTATAGATCAAATTCCTTCCTCTCTTTCTTCGTGTACTCAAACAACTAGTTAAATCTTTTTTTAATCCCTAATTAAACCTAAGGCTAATACACACTTTATGAATCCACTTTCTTTTATCCATTCATAAATAGAATCAGACCCTTCCGACGTTGCCAAATGCTTTCCATATTTTGCATGGTAACTGACGTTTGGTAGTCGTTTTTCCTTACTTTAATGACTTTAGGTTATGCATTTACAATTTTCATATTTTGTATATTTTTTCTTAAAAATATGAGGAAAAACTGTTATTTTTACTTAATTTTACATGTGATGTTCAGTTTCATTAATCGGTTTTACCAATTTTACCCCACACAGCACCCCTTTTCACTCCCCGGTCCCGTAAGTTTATTTTTTTTTTAATTGACCGGAAAATTGAATTTTCCACTCAATTTTTTAAGCGGAAAATGCTATTTTACAGGACAAATTTACTTTCCGGTCCCTAGTTTACTTTCCGGTCTCTCATTTACTTTCCGGTCCCTGATATCAAAAAATCCTGTTAGCCATGACAAAAATTGTCAGAGTTCAATTGTTACTATTTGACAGTTCAAGATATTGTAAAGTAAAGAAAGCATCATTTTGCCAAAATGGAGTCAGACATGGAAAATCCAGATGAAATAATTGAAGCAGCCTTGCTATTGTCGTTTAAATATAATTAAAAATTTACACAGTTTTTTTTCCGGTCAATTAAAAAAAAAATTATGTACGATACTCGACCGGAAATAATTTTTACGGGTCTCCTCAAAACTACAGGACTCGCCTACGGCTCGCCCTGTAAATGTTTTCGTCGACCCGTAAAATACCATTTTCCGGTCTAGTAACGTAAATAGCTATTACTGATATTTTTTAAAAAACGGAATATTTTGGATATGCACCACTTACGTTTTATTTAGAAGAGTGTCTAAAATATTTTTAAGAATCGATAATTTTTAAAAAACCTTTATAATAGCAGAAAACCGTATTAAACTATTAGCGTTATTACCTAACAAAACCATACAATTTTTATTAAGTGAGGGCCTTTTTAAATTCCAAAATGATAAAAGTTATATAATGCTTCTAGATAAGTGATTTTCGATGTAAAAATATTGTCAAAACAGTATAATATAGCAGTGAGGAAAAGTATATATCACACTAGTGTTGCAAAGTAAATATCACCCTAGTGTTGCAAAGTTCTCAATTGTTTTTATTTTTTCTGAACAGACAAACTTTAATTTTTTTTTAGTGAATAATTTGTGGTCGTAGGAAAAATAGTGTACAGTACTCGTGTGAAAATGACTTTCTTACACTCGTGGGTTTGTCGCACTCGGCTAACGCCTCGTGCTACAATATTCCCACTCGTGTGAAATTAGTCATTTTCCACACTTGTAATGTAATATACTATTACCTAATTGTATGTAAAAGCATGTATTTAAAAATTTAATTTTAGTAACCTTACAAAAGTGTTATTTTACTAAACAAAACAATAAATAATCTTTGATTAATAATAAGTGTAGCCTATTATCCCGAATGGATTAAATTAAATGTCAAGTCTGGTTTAATGGCAATTCCATTTTAATCTTATCTTAGCCTTTTTCTAACAAGGGATGTATTATTTAGAAAGAAAAAAAACCGCATGGGATTATGTGCAAATTTTTTGGTTAGGTTATAATGTTATAATTTTACAAATCAGGGTCCTGCAGAACTTTAGACACTTTCAAACTTACATGTGTTTAATGGGTTGCCTATTATTATTACAGGAATTTGCTATAAAATAATTATTTTTATATACTAATTGGTTTGTTCCAGCAAAATGTTGGAAACATGTTAGCAACAATCGTAAAACGTAGAAATTGTTACAACCATTAGTCAGAAACTTTGGCAACAGTTTTTCCTGGAACGAAAAATAAACAAGGCGAGCATACTGCTTATACGTCAATACAAGAAAGGTTATGTTAAAAATTTGTCAGTAATGTTTGAAGAAAGTTTGCAAACTTTTCAAACAGTTTCCAATATGTTTTCAACATCTTAAAAACTACTGCTGGAACAACAAACAAATGTATAATGTTACAAACATGGCACTGCTGGAACGACAAATTGGACGTGCGCAGAATCCGAACGGTTGCAAATATTTCTGACAGCCTGCTGGAACAAACCTAATAAACCGTTAAACATAAAACTAAAATTAATATAATTAAAAAAAAAAAAAAGATAATGTGTATTAGCACTGGTAAGTCAAAACCTTCAGTTTGTTAAAAATATACTGTAAATATCTTTTTAACGGAATTTAAGCATCTGTCAGATATAAATAGCTGATATCTAAAAACTCCTGGATACCGAGTTTTATTAAAATGTTTAAAACATATCAGAAATTATCGAAATGCATGAATAAAAAATATTTATATCCCTTTAACACCCCGTATCTTCCTTATCATTAACTTTTGGATATAGGTATGTTTGTTTAAATCCTAAATGGGTATTTTCGTATAAGAAATCTGTGGTTTTTCTGTGTACCATTAATTAGCGGACACTCATCTGTATCATATATATATAAAAACACGAATGACTGAAAACTATTCGACTAAACACTATCCAAATCTCTAAAATAAAACGAGTCCGAACCAATATTATGTGAAGTCTCTAATCTAACGAAAAACATTAACAACTGGAAATTCTTGCAAAATATACAACCAAAATTAAAATGGCAAATTTCCACAGTTTTTACCAAACAAAGCTTCGACAAGGCACGACTCTGTCATCAGCTGATAATGCTACCAACTTTGAACAGAACTACCAACCAAAATCGTAATTCTCACACCCTCACGTCCCTGATAAAAGCTATCACCGGTCTTGCTTATGTCTAAACCCCTTCTCATAAAGAAACTCTGGGTTGACCAGCAGGCGGATTCTTAACCGCTGTCTCAAGACGTAACGTATCGAGTCGCTACCGAATCGTAATTCTTAACTTATTTAAAACTCGATTTCGAGTCGCTATCTCTCGAGTTTCATAACTAGGCACTATCCTTATTAAAAAGTCTTTCTCCTATTAATTATTTAAGTAAAAACAGACGAGAAAATAAGGCCGATAGGTTTCGAAAGGAATATCGAGAACTCGATACCGACCGAGAAGTTAAGAATCCGGGCCCAGGTACAAAATAGGTTTAGGTGTAACATTGCGTTGTTTGCGATGCAACGCTAGAGGGGGCCATAGGTGGCCCAGGTAACCCCTAAGTTATTTTGTGTCTCTCCTAAAATAAGAAATGGGCACAACATGAACATGAATGTATCAAGTAAACCCTTTTAACAAAATTCGTGCGTAATTTTTTGGTTGTTACGTAAACAAAAAAAAACATGACTATTTTTTTTTCTCGTGTTGTAACGTACTGTCTTACTTACATACCTAATCTTAAGGCTGTTTTTTTAAATTATCACGTAAACAAACAACGTGGCTATTTTCTTTTCGTGTTGTAACGTGGTGTCTTACTTACGTACATAAGCTCTTGGATTTTTTTATTGCCACGTAAACAAACTAAATGACTATCTTCTTTTTAGTGTTGTCACGTACTGTCTTACTTACATACCTAAGCTTTAAGCATTTTTTTAATGTCACGTAAACAAACAAAATGGCTTTTTCTTCGTGTCATAACGTGGTGTCTCACTTACCTACCCCAGCTCTTAGCTTTTTTTTGGTCGAAACGCGGTGTCTTACTTACGTACCTAAGCTTTTAGCTGTTTTTATTTTGGTTATTACGTAAACAAACAACATGACTATTTTTTTATCGTATTGTAACATGCTGTTTTACTTAGCAAGCTTTTATCTGTTGTTTTTTTAATGTTACGTAAACAAACAACATGTCTTTTTTTTCGTGTTGTAACGTAGTGTCTTACTTACATACTTAAACGTTTTGCTGTTTCTTTAATGTTGCCATATAAACAAACAACACTGTCATGTACTTTTTAACACTAGTGTTAAAAAGTAGATTTCAACACGCGTGTGATATTATTCGTTTTCTAAAGGATCAAGGAGTTCGTTTTATGTCATTTACATTAGTGGTCGTAGGAAAATGATATTTTTGCCAAAAAATCGACTTGTCCGGTTTTAAGTGGTGTCTTGAATTTATTTATATCCTCGATAATACTGATGTAAGATACATGTTTATTACCATAGAATTATGGAATAAAAACTAAAATGCAAATAAAGTAATAAATTAGCACATCTGGCCAAAAATTGTTTAAGGTAGTAGTTGGCAATAATAATCAATAAAATTGAAAAACCTGTATACGAACCAAAAATAGTTTCTCAAAAAAAAACAATGATGAATAATTTATTTTATAATGAATAAGTTATTTGCCAAAACTAAGAATACATTATGACCATACCTTTTTAATTTAATATTTAAAAACTGGTTGGATGACAAATTTTAAAAACATAAAACTATTTATGGGTGGGATTCAAGCGATAATCAATTTAACGTTCTTGAAAGAGTTATAGCCTCTTCCCTTATGACTTTAATTAATAGTTAACTAGAGTCGGTCTATTAGGGGCCACGACATTCCGCCATATTGGTAATGGTTGTGTTGACGTCAAGAAGAACATTTTTCGGCCATATTTTTAAATGAGATAAGTTATAACTTCATTGACGGAGACAGGGTTGCAAAAAAATATTGACAGCCCCTTTAACAAAGTCCTTACTTTCTAAATACATTGTTTTCTCTTTCATTCAACATTGCTTCTTTCCTTTCAATCACATATTTTTGAGAACCAAAAAAACATTTTATTTCCAACATAACTGCCCTTCATTTGAAACCTTTTTACCTTTTTATCAAAATTTTTCGCCCCCTCAGCATTGCGCCCTGGTGCCTTGCACCACTTGCACCACCCGGTAGGCACCGGTACAGTTTATGGTATTATTAGAACAACTACTGTTTACACAACACTTTTTAATTATTATCAAGTTGCAACTTCTTCAACTGAACTACCTAAAGTCGAGATTTTGTCGCAACCTTTTTTAAGAAAGAGGTCCAGTAACTCCACCGACACATTTGTTAATATAAGTAACTTATATTTAAGAAAAGTGTCGGCCCAACTTAGCGACCGCCTTATTTGCGACTGCTAATAAAACCGGCGCATTAGCGACAGAATTTTCCAAACCCTCATTTTTCTACCTGGTGGGTCTACAATACATTAAATATAAGACGCACTGTTGCCAAAATGTAGATGGACTATTAGATTTCTTAGAATCAGAAAAGGAGTACTAAGGGCAGGTACTTAATTAAATCCAAGACTAATACACACTTACAAATGGTTAGTTCTGGTAAGTAACGCCTTTTTTAAAATTCCTTAATTAAACCCAAGGCGAATACACACATACATATATTGCAATTGGTATATTCTTGTATTTAATATTTGGGTATATTTGTATGGCGCGCTTGTGGCTGCTCCGGTTGTATCGGCAGCATCGATCTCCGGAGTTAAGCAGTGAAGTGCGCGCCCATAACTGGATGGGTGACCGGCGTTGTCGGTTTTAGGCTACGGCACGCGGTCCAAGTTATGGAATGAATGGTGTGTGAATGGGAAGGAGTAGGGGTCGAGGTACAATAAGCCTTCAGGCTGCAGTGCACCACCTAGGGGGACGGTCGTCGGACCTGGGTGGGATGACCCCGAAAGGGCAAAAGAAAAAAAAATGGCCTTTATATGCAATAAATAAATACTTTTTAAAATATTTCACAAAAAAGAAAACAACTGGATGAGAAGAGTTAATGAACAATTTTGCAACAATGCTTATGCCCCATTGAGGTTCACTCTTATTTAAATCCATAGGTCGGTTTTATTGCTTTTTAATGATTGGTCGCAGATAAGCCGGTCGCAGTTAAGCCTATTTCTGAAAAAATTCTAGCAATTTTGCAAACGAGCAAGGCGAATGCACATTTCTCTTTTACCGAACTTTAGGCTAATATTGGGTTTTTAATATCTCCGGAATTCTTATTTAATTCTCCCTCTTATTTTGCCAATGAGTTGTAAAAATATGCCGCGTTTTAATAGATATTTTTACAGTTTCTGCTTTAAAGAATTGGCCAGTATAATATGTATAATTACTCTTGGCATTAAAAAAATCAAATATTCTTTTTTTTTTTTTTGTTATTTTAACTTACTTAGGGGTAATTCTACAGTGAAAATAAAAAAAACTTTACATGAACATTAGTTTTTAAAATATGGGGTATTAAATTTTTTTTTAATTATAACTCTTATACCAATTTAGAGAGTTTTAAACAATTTGGGAGACGCCCCCTGTGCATTAGCAGAACTAAAAATAAAAATACCTATGAAAATTGCTTTTGTTATTCGTTTTTGTGGTTAGATAGGGATTTGACTATGCAAAAAAAAATGTTTCCATTTGCATCAGATAAAAAAGTCAAGAGATCTTATTTATTTTAAAACTAGTTGAGATAAAATAATTTTATTTTAGAAAAATACAGTGACGTATTATTTTTTTATATCTACCTTAAGCCCCACATGGACGACACTAATAAAAATTGTTTTTTTCTTGTATGCCAACAAATGTCTTTTGATGCATAGCAGATTTCTCCTAAATTTTTAAAAATATCTGAATTTGCTTGTTTGGAAAATTGCAAGAACTCTTTCAAATCTAAGTTACTAATATTAAAAAAATGTTATGTTAGATAACTACTTTGTTCAAAAAATAAATGCTACAGCAATCCAAAAATATCATTCAGAATTCTCGAATTGACAAGCGGAATACATAATTTTTAGGATCCGAATAGAGAGCAACCTTTACCCATCTATTTACCGGATAAAAACTGTTTTGCCTAAAAACTTATGGTAAAGGTTTTGATCATTAAAAAAAAACAAATAAATAAATAAATAAATAAATACATTTTTAAATCATTTTGTATATGGTCGGCTTTTAGTTATTTTTATTCTTTATACCAATACTAATATACCACTATTCTTTTTTTCTACAATAAAATTATTCACGCAAGCCATAAAAAAATGTTTAAATTTTAAACTTTTTTTTTTGGTACATTCTGTATTATTTATAAACACATATTTTATTAACACGCGTTAGCACCTATTTAAAAAATAGCGGTTGCCATTACACAAGGTGTGTCAAAAATTTTGATGTTATGTTTTTATATTAAATATATCCTTGACCAATTTTTTTGGTATAAAACGGTTGTATTCGGTAAGCAGATGGCTTCAGGTTGCTTCCTATATGGATCTCGTACTAAAAAAAAACCTATCAAGAAATTTAGCAAGAGTGTATAATATTAGATTTTGTAATATTATGTTGCTTTGTGAAGAAGACTTACTTTGTTTATTTTATTTAAATTATTAAACAAAAGTTTTTCAAGCAAAAGACGGTCCCTTTTAAAATAAGGATATATTTAATCACAACCTTCTTAAACCATGAGCCGTAAAGTAAGAAAGGCAACGTTGCAAACAACACTGTACAGTAGGAATATTGAAATGAGTTCCTTATAGATTACATGCTAAATATAATTAATTTTTAAAGTGATTTAAACAAAATATAGGTATTAATTATTTTAGGATGTTTTAGACAACATATAGGTATAATTTTAAATACTATAGTTGCCCTAAACAGTAATAATGTGTCTGCAAAACTCATCAGGAACTTTTCTGCCTTATACAAATTTGTTAGTTAGGATTTAAAAATTGTTATGTTTTCTACCCCGCTTTATGCATTTTTGCGAACAGACCAATGTAGCTTTTTAAAGTTAACTAAACATTTATTATTTAGTAATATTTGCAATACTTAAAATAAATTGAAAGCAAGTGTGTTTAGTTATAAATATAAAAGCTTAATTCGTATTACATAGGATGCGCTTTTAAATAACAAACGCTTTAAATTAGGTTTTCCACTCTATTAACCCTAAAACCGCCTTAGGTAAATAACTTTCAGAATATCTATATAAATAATATTTTTTGGTGAAGTTACCAGTATATTTATGCGCATTAGTTAAAATAATCCTTAGGATATTGCTTGGGGTAAATAATTGTTTTTGGTGCACTATACACACTATTGATATCTAATTAAACCAATTTTTAAAAACATACCTAGATATTTAGTAGCCCGTAAAATATATTTGTCCATTTACCGTATAGGTACTACTTTTACTTTTAATTTAAAAAAACACTTATCCGGTCAATAGCGCACAACCAGGCTTTTCTAATTTCATCGTTTATAGGGAAATTAAATGTTGTTTGATAACCCTCTGTTTTAATATAACTGGGGTAATTCGTTTGCAGCCCGAAACGCAACACGTTCGTGGCATATTGTACGCCGTACGCACCAACTATACGCGCACATTTAAACGTAAAAACAACGAATAACTTCTTGGTACTGGTAAATATACGCTACGATTTAACTCTCAAAAACAGATAAAACCTTTTAAGCAATGGTTTAAACTTGTCTCTGTTTACTTTTAAACTCTACTTGACATTCCTACTGTGCTGTGTTGCCAGATTTCTCCTTTACGTCTCATAGTTTAAGAAGGCTGTGATTTAATCTTAATTATATACAGTGCATTTTAACTTAAACCACATAAAATAAAGCAAGTATTAAAAAATACCGAAACACGTCAATTTTTATTATTAACTGGATATATATTTTTTTGTTAAAATTTACTTATTAAGGTTTATTCTCTAGACCCACAAACCCAAACGTAAAAACTTAAAATAATTACGGAGGTCAGGTGTTTTTAAAATCGGTTAAGTAGTTTCTGAAAAAATTTACTCTGAATAACGTGTTCCCCTATAGAGTAAGAGCCCGTGAGCGGCAGACTTTCCTTATTTTGTAAAAGCTGAAAGGTCGTCAGTGCATGCTCCCAACATAGGTAGAAGCGATTGGAGACTATTAAGTTTGACTCATAGTGGCTTTGGCAGGTACCAGGAACCAAAAGTTAATGAGTTCAAACTTTCGTCATTTGTAAAAGCTTCATTTTAGATATGTTGCTTGGGTACCTATTTAAAGATATTTCCTTAGTCCGTAACTTATCTTAGAAACTACTGAACTAATTCTAAAAACTGTATAAAGTATGAGGCAAGTTCCCAGCCTGCCTCAAATACCTACCCAAAAACTTATGCCAGCTCTCCTGCTACATGCAAAAAAAATATTTAGAAGAAGAATTTAAATATTAGAAAAATAGTAAAATACACCAAGAGAGTAGTGTGACTGCTCGTTTATTTTGGCTGTTAACGTCATAAAGATTAATAAAAACTTAAGTTAATTACCCATGATTTCATAATTTATTTTAACAACTAATTAATTTTTTTATATTATTCGACTTAATAGCTGGCTTTAAATTAAATAATTATAATAATTTTTCGTTTTTTTTTAGTTGATTTAAAATTAAAAATTAAGAAAAAATAAGTAAAATACCTGTTGACATTGTTACATAACTGTAAATAATTCCATAAAAATAATTTTCAAAAAAATAATTCTTTTGTTTATAGTAAGCTTCGGGGATATGCAATATAGCAGATTTCTTTTTTTTCGAAAATAAGGAAGGTACAAAAAACATTAAGAGGCAAAACAGCTGCATTGTTTTTAAAGAAAATATTAAAATTGCACAAAAGGCAGTAAGGTACATTTTTTGATAGAAATATTTGTTCAGGTGCCATTTGAGACGACACCAAAAGAAACACAAAAATAATTATCTGCAGGCATTCTTTTTCTAATCTCTAACGGCTAGTGTTCCACACACTAAAAATCAGTTTGAATGTATCGAGCTAGTATGACGTGTATACCTAAGTCTACCGGACTATGAATAGCTAGACTATTTGACATTAAAATTATACAACATTACGGGGGTCAAGTGAAGCAACACTTTCGATTTTCTTAACTCTTCTTCGTCTTCTTTGCTTCGGATGCGAATAAACATAATTTGCGCCTCGGGGTCTAGTATGCGTTTAATTGAAGATGATGTTTGTGTATAGAGTGGCTTAAAAAAATTATGTTTATTCATTTAAAATTATTAATTAACATTATACAGTATGTCTACGGATGGACTTTTAATATTATAAATGGACCAAAAATTTTAATGTTCATGAATGTCGTGTATAATATAAGATTTTACAAATTGACAAATGTAAAGTACTAACGTTTTCACGAAAAAAATGTCCTGTTATTTATAATTACAGAATGGATGGTGTGGTACTGGACAGGGTGCAAGAGGCATGTGATTTGGGTGTTACCTTCGAATCAGATCTGAGTTTTCGGAAGCATATTGCAGATGTTTCCAGACGGGCTTCTGGAATGTATGGATTTATTGTTAGAAACACAAAACGGTTTCAAAATGTACAATGTATAAAACAGTTATATGTTACCTATGTAAGAAGCCTTCTGGAATATGCTTCCGTGGTATGGAATCCACACTACCAGTATCATTCATATACTGTTGAAAGAGTGCAGAATAAGTTATTGAGGTATCTTAACTACAAAGATACGGGAATATACGATTTTTATGTTTCAAAGCAGGAATTACGACAGCGTTTTGGGTTGGAAACGCTTGAAAAGAAGCGCATAATTACTAGTATAGTGTATTTATATAAAATTTTGCATAACTTATTGGATGATACTGATTTTTTGGCTTTAATAAAAATTAATGTACCCTCGCATAACACTAGGAATACATTGACCTTTTATGTAAGTGCGTCTAACACAAATAGTTTTTTTAACTCTCCAATGCAAAATATGTGCAGAACTTACAAGAAAACTGTGATATATTTTCTGTTAGTCTTAGTAAATTAAAAAAACATCTTAGAGAGGTAATATTATGAAAGTGTCTGTGATAATTGTAAAACTGTGATTGTAGATATTATAAGATTGAATGGTAAGAAGAAAGGTATCAGGTGCCACTGGCATACTATTTATTTATTTTTTTCTTTGTGGTATGTTTTTTATGTCAACAAATGACAATTTTTAATATATAGTTTATGGGTGTTTTGCATTGTATGCCACTGTCGCCGATGCTCTGCTCTAATTATGTAAATACTGATACTGTTATAAATGAATGTTAATAACCTACTTTGTAATAGGGTTTTATCAAAAACCTGTTAAGTTTATACAAAATAAATAAGTAAATAAATAAATAAATAAATAAATAAACAAATAAAAACCATTAATAGAGAAATATTGCACAGTAAAATAAGGCCAGGCACTACCCAGCAAACACTATTTGCCGGCAATATACATTTTCATATTGTCATTGATGGAAGCATTGGCAATTGGTGCCAATATTATGTCAACATCTAATACGCATTAAAAGTCAACAGTAAATAAACACTCAATTGCCAACAAATTTTACATGCAGGCGAATTGCCGGCAAGCATACAAAAATAGCGGCATACCAATCCTGATTAAATAAAGCATGCCTTTTTGTTGCAGACAAATAAATAATGGATTTTTGAAGGCAAACCTTCAACGCATATTCATACTTTTCAAACCATATTATTAACATTGGTATTTAAATATTAGAGCAATTTTTTGATCTGTTTTATTTATAATGGCAGCTAAACAACATTATTTTATGTTTTTTACATAATTTAAATCAGGCCTTTTCATAACATTTTATTGTTACAAATCATGCAAATAAAAATGAAGTCAAACAAAAAAGTTTATTACGTATTTTGAGAAAATAAAAATAAAATGATAATAAAAATAAAATGATGGTAAAATTAGCTAGGTTAATTTCGACCAAAGGTGACAAATTCACATTTCCCGCTTAGCCGAAATACAAGATTTGACGATTTTGACAGATGAAGCAAAATTGCTTTTCTTTGACCACTTGGTGCAATTGTTTTCTACGTGGTTTTCTAGCTTTTCAGTTTCTTTTTGAAAAAAAAAGAGTTTTCTAATAGACATAATTAAGTGTATTCATTACCTAATTAGTGTGTGTTGTGCGATTAAATGGTGATGGCTAGTCGAGAAGGCGAGTTATTCAAGTAGACTGTTAGGAGCTGTAAACATTTTGTTTAAAACCGTTTAAGTTTGTAGTTACTTAAAAAAAAAACATGAAATTAGGGAGTTGCCTTATTAAAAGTTTTAAAGACGTGTTAATAAAAATATTATATGTATTTGATAGTTTTTTTTTGACATTTAACTCTTTTAAAATATTTCCTTGTTTTTTAGATCTGAAAATTGAGTGTAAGTGTTTGAAATGCTCAATTAATTTAACAGAAAAGTGGACTGTATTTGGTTCGATAAGGTTTGTTTTCTGTATAAATTTAAGAAAAAGGCTTTATTTTTTTTTAATCTGTTTAACACTCCACGAAGGCTTTATGCCTAAGTACCAGAGTACCGTGGGTGTCGGGTTATTAGATGTTTAACCCCTTTTCCACGCTGTTCCGTCAACGTTATCCAAGCACTGAAACATGCAATTTTTGCATTTCACAGCACCTTTTAGACAACGCGGTAGTGCCACCACGGACGTTATTTTTAAATAACTACTACCTGGGGTAGGCAGAATACTACACAGTGGTTTGCCAAGCCATCTGTGAGGTGACGAGCGATTAAAATGGCCAATGTTCGGTTCCGAGAATCGAACCCGGATCGCTGCGGTGAGAAGCTGGTACGTTACCGCTGCACTACGCTCGCCAT
>JACEGR010005406.1:0-73698 GCA_014170235.1 Listronotus bonariensis
AGAAACTCAAGAGACTTATTCCAACAATGTTGAAAAATTGTTGTATTAAATTTTTGGCGATATAATAACTCTAAAAATATTTTTTACCTAGGAAAATTACACTTAATGGTACCTTCTCACCATCTCATAGTTGCGTGTTACATCAATTACAGGCACCAAATTTTGGAACCTGGTAAAAAAATTGTCAAATATTTCTGAAATTACTTTAATGCATTTTAAATTAGTTGTAATATACTTTAATAGCTTCCCAAACATAAAAAAGTATATATAAATAAATAAAAACAAAGAGAAAATATGTAATTAATATGATCAAAAACTAAAGTGAAAAAGCGGAACTAAACAATAAATCTTTAAACTGATTTGACTTAACAAGTTTTATATACAGAGTGTTCCTAAATCATGTGTTCATATTAAAGAGTGTGATTGTACAGGTGATTTTAGAAGATTAGAAATACTCTCTTGAAACATGTAGGTACCTATTCTTCTGAACTTAATCGGGTGTTAAGCAAAAGCTCCTAAACTATATTTCAGGGTAAAAATTTTATTTTTGTTCAGTTTGTATGCTTTATTTTGTGGTTTCTAAATAATAATTCAGATTTTTATTACATCCTAAGGTATACAAAATACTTCAAAAATTATGTTTTTTTTTTTATTCAAACGCTCTGTATACTGTATTATAATTAAGAATATCTTTAATTTTTACACAAAATCCCATTTGATATGTTTATCTGTAATTTTTTTTTATTTAGATAGGTATAGAAAAGGCATCATTTCTCAAACTGAAATTTATTTTGTCGTCGAAATAATTTTAAAGAGCACAAAATGAGGTACTCGACCCAAAAAGTATCACTGTATCACAGGAGACATTTTTTCTGAGGAGGGGGGTGTCTGCCCCATTCTCGTTAACTTCTTCTTGTTTCTAAGAAGAAAAGTTCGTTTTGTCTTTTTATAAAAATATTCCTATAAACAAAAAAATACGATACTGACTTTTATTAAGTTTTTTTTTCCGATTAAGCAATTACGAGATAGACATATCATACACGGCATGCACCCTGTATAAAATTTAATATTTTTTAAATGTCTTTAAAAGATCTATTCAATAATGATACAATATAGTACTTACAGGTAGTTCCTTTCAAAAAAAATCATGCTTTTGTTGTACCTCGGGTATGTAAAAACTCTGATTCTTAATTTATAAATTACAGAATTTACCGAATAATCTGATATTTTTATTTATTTTGTACAAAAAGAAAAAGTTAAGGAAGGTGTAAATTTATAACTTAAATACGGTATATCCAAAAGCTCTTATTTACTTACTTATATTATTCCATCTTAGAACAAAATATTATTTCTCAGATTTTTAGCACCCAGTAGATCTATATAGTTTACAAATGTTATAAGTGCAAAAATTAATATTTAAGTTACATGGATTTTAAAGTTTTAAAATTTGCCATAATTATTCTAGTCTAAAAGTATTTATCACGATTGGAAAATGGAGCTGGTATAGTTAGAACCATATTTATTTCATTCTGAAAGCGATGCCGCCAAGTACACAAAAATGGTAAAGAAAATAAACCCTTTTGTAAAAAATGATTTATTGCAGCAAAAAATATTGCGACGACTACGCCACGCGTTACAGGTTTTATGACAGGCTAGAGACGAAATAAGAGTTTTTTTAAGTACGTGATACGTGATTTCGCAATATTTTTATTTATTTCTCTAAAAAATATGTTATAAGGCTCTGTCAGAAGGTTTGTTTACTTTATCATTTTTTGTGTACTTGGCATACGGGATCGCTTTCAGAATGAAATAAACATGGTTTTAACTATATTTTCAAGCTTAATTATTTTACTTGCTACTTGTGTGAATAGAAATGTTTTTGTATACCGGATCAGTTAAATAACATAACACATAGGCAATGTGAGGAAAAGAGACAGTCTAACGTGAATAGCGGCATGTAAACAGACAGGGGCGGTCATAAGAGGGGGGCATGGGGGCCTCACTCCTCCCCTTTCATGCCACATCCTAATAGCAAATATGGGCATTTATTGTTGTTATGTTGATATGCTATATGATTGTTGTTGCTTTACTGGCCGATATACCTTTACCTTTTGCTTATACAGTATTATAGTTATATGTCAATGTATACAACTTACTTTTTCTGAAAAATGCACTTACAACCTTTGTGCACTAGACCAGCGTTTCTTAACCTTTTCAGTCCCCGGACCCCTAGAAAATCAAGCACAATTTAAAGGACCCCTTAATAAAAAACGCAATTAAATTAGGACAATTAATTGAAGTACTGAAAGAAATTATGATATTTATTTATTAATTTAAACGTCCATAGATAAGACCGCGGACCCCCTAACACATGCTCGCGGACTCCCAGGGGTCCGGGGACCACAGATAAAAAACGGTGCACTAGACCATCGAATGTTATATTGGGAATTCAAATTAAGGAGCACAGTGTTGCAATTCGGTCAAACAGCTGATAAAAATTGGTATCTAGATTCAGTTTGGCGGAGAATATTTACATAAAATTTCACAAAAATATTAGGCGTCATTGTCAGACAACCTAAATAACCCAAAGCAGGATCATAGTCAGTGTTTCAAGAAACTTTATTTATAGCGATAAAGCGTAAGTTCTTCTTTATTTAGACTTGAACTGCAGATAAACCAAAACTAACTTCGCACGTTTTGCTTCATTACTGAATTTTTAACGAAATCCATGATGGCAACCACTTAAACGATTAACACTAGTTGTAGACTAACTATTTTCTTATTTTTATTACATTTATCCCATAAATCATAAAAAGTCTTTAAAAAATAGAATATTAACTGCAACAACAGAAAGCAAAACTTGATTATGAAATGTCATTATGTTTTAAATTTGCAACTGCAACGTTGCCAAGTCGCTTAATTTTAGTTTTCAATTGTCTTTTACTGATGGCCACCCGGTAACTATTATACCATGATAAACCAATCTTCTGACGAGAATCTTATAAACATGGCGCATCCTGCGAGGGGAAATCAACATGGAACAACTTATTTATTAAAATGCCTACAAAATGGGTTTATAATAGCAGTTATTATTTTTTAATGGGTTTATTTCTACGGCCATGCTTTCTAACGATCTCCCAATGTTTTAGGAGACCCATATTTTCGGGCTGTATTAAATTAGTTGGGTAACGAAAACAGGTAAAAATCTCTAGTGGTCATGGTCAGTTTTTGCCTAAGAGAACCAAAAAGCAACACTTTTAAAAATATTGAAAATTTTAGTTGGTCCATGGATTTTTCCTTTTATTTTTTTCTTTTGTATTATTGATTTTAATGTCACAATTAATGTGGTAAATGTGGTAAATTCAAATATAGGGTGTCCCAACTCCGACTCTATATACTGGGTTAGTGAAGTACCGCAACTTTTAAATATCTTTATAAATGCTAAAGCTACTTTTACCAAATTTGGTATTTAAGGTGTTTTGGACATTCTATTTCTATTTCTATTTTTTTTTTTTTTTGGTTTTGGTCCCTTCAGGTCCAATCCACCACTCTCCCCTTCCGGACTATGCTTTTCAGGGCTTCGTCGGCGGAAAATCTGAATAATCGAGCTCGTAGCTCCCAGGAATTCCAAAAAGAAAAAATAATTCAACAATCGATGCAATGCATAAATTGTCGGCTGTCAAACCAAGATCTGCTACTGGTGTTACGTATAACCTTCACTTTCACTATTGCCAGTTCCCATGGCACGCCCATCTATTTCCCGCCATTTGAGAAATACCTCGTGCTCACCACCAAACAGGATACCATCAGCTTATAGGAATCTTCGCTCACAGCGCTTAAATCCAGAAGAAAGATGCCGTCAATTTAGCGTGAATCTTTCCTTGATCCCCGAAGGTAAAAAACGTTCGTACGACACCTCTAGCCGCCACTCCGGGAAGAACTTTGTAGTCCTCTACGCACGTCCGCACTGTCCACAAGAGTCCTTGTGTTTTGGACATGTAAAATTAAATAGTTATATCGGCAATGTTGCCGTTTTTTTAATGGAATGTCCCATTTGTTTGTATTGCATTAAATTGGGCGGAAGAAATTAAGTAAGTTGTCGAGATATGAGACACTACACTTTCGGCAAAATGTAATTTAGCCACAGCTTTAGTAGATTATGCCGACGGAGCTTATTTCACTGAAAATTCTATACAATAAAAATTGTGTAATTCTAACATAATTTTTAACAATGTGTTTTCTTTCCACCAGCACCAGCTAAACCTTTAGAGGTTCGTATACGGTTTTCCACCAATAAAAAATGACAAAACTTTTATGGCCGCCATAAAACCGCCCTATTTCTTGCAAAATAAAACTTTTCCTTCAATATTTTTTTCGAAACAGGCATTATCAGCACAAGGCGACGATTCCCGAAAGATTTATGGACTCCACTTAACCGCACCCGGTGTGTGGACAAGATACGATGGTCCAAGAGATACTTTTATACATTTGCGGCAAATTTTCTTTATATTTTTCTTATATTATCCCATATATTCGCACATTTCCAGCGAGTTATTGGAAAATTTTTCTCTTATTACCTTGGAGACACGTGCGGGTAATGGTTTCCATTTTGCGGTGAATGTTTTGTGATTTATGCTGTAAAGTTGCCTTTTTTTGCTGGAAATGGCACGGAATATTAATACATTGTGGATATATGGTTTAACATTATACAATTTTTATTGTTAAAGCATGTACAGGGTGTCCCATTTTGGTTGTCCCTTATGGGAAACTTGGAAACCATAAGAGATATTAAAAATCTGATACCCCATCCTCGAGCTCTTTTTTGGAGAAAACATTCATGGTAAAAACAGATCATCGCTATCGCGAAGCGTTTCAGAGATACAGGGTGATTCTCGATTTTTTCACTTTTTGAAGAGGCCCTGTAGCTTTGTTGTTATTACAGATACGAGAAAACTAATTGCACATTATACAGACACTTTTTTCCGTAGAATCCAGTGGCGTAGCCAAAAAAATTTTTGAGCTGTCATTTTTGACATATGACCCAAACATGTTTTTTTTATTAGGGACACCCTATAAATGATTAGGTAATTAAATTGCTTGTTTTTTTCTGATTAAAATAATATATCATAGTAGGTGGTTTAATAAATTTTTACGTCAAATATTGGAAAAATTATGATTTTAAAGACGCATTTTTTTATTTTAAAATTTAAAAATTTCCTACCACTTTATTTATAAATATATGTATATATGTAGTATGAAATTTGGGTAAATAATATATATGATGTAGAAGATTATTAATACGCATAATAAAATGATACACGGTGTCTCAAAAAATTAAAATAATTTTTTTATTTTAAAATTTAAAAATTTCCTACAGTTTTATTTATGAAAATGAAGGGATGAAATTTTGGTATTTGATAAATATGATGGTGAGAAATATTATTATACATAAAAAAATGATACATGGTGTCTCAAAAAATTAAAAAGATTTTTTTTATTTTTAACTTTAAAAATTTCCTACAATTTTATTTATGAATATATAAGGATGAAATTATGGTGGATGATATATATGATAAGGAAAAATATTATTATATATATATATATATATATATATATATATATATATATATATATATATATATATATATATAAATGATACAGTGTGTCCCAAAAAATTAAAAATAATTATTTTTATGTTTAAATTTAAAAATTCATAGCGTCCTTATTTATGAATTTGAAGCAAAAAAATTTTGGTACTGTATTAGTATGATAATGTTGTATAAAAAAATAAAAATCAAAGTTATACAGGGTGTGTCAAAAAATTTTCGATTTTTTTTTTGACTTTAAATTTTTTTTTTTTGCTCTATTGGTAAAGTTGACATGGAGAATTCATAAAAATAAAAAAATAAAAAAATCAAAAATTAAAAAAACTTGATAAATTTTTAAGTTTAATTAATATAACTTGTTTATTATTGTTGTTGTAAACTAATTTTTTGTTTTTTTTCTACGGAAATGTCTCCTGAGCTAAGGGATGACAGATTCCTTTTAAAACAAAAATATAAAACAATTTAAAAAACAGATAGAAGCCGCAATGCGTCTTTAAAATCATAATTTTTCCAATATTTGACGTAAAAAATTTATTAAACCACCTACTATGATATATTATTTTAATCAGAAAAAAACAAGCAATTTAATTACCTAATCATTTATAGGGTGTCCCTAATAAAAAAAAACATGTTTGGGTCATATGTCAAAAATGACAGCTCAAAAAATTTTTTGGCTACGCCACTGGATTCTACGGAAAAAAGTGTCTGTATAATGTGCAATTAGTTTTCTCGTATCTGTAATAACAACAAAGCTACAGGGCCTTTTCAAAAGTGAAAAAATCGAGAATCACCCTGTATCTCTGAAACGCTTCGCGATAGCGATGATCTGTTTTTACCATAAATGTTTTCTCCAAAAAAGAGCTCGAGGATGGGGTATCGGATTTTTAATATCTCTTATGGTTTCAAGTTTCCCATAAGGGACAACCAAAATGGGACACCCTGTACAGGGTGGGCAAAATTGGGCGTTTTTATGAGCTATCTCAGTTATTACTAGAGTTATTAAAAAAACGATGTAGGTGTAATGGGCTTAATTTTGGAGAGACTAAAAATGGCGTAGGTAAAGTCGGTCTATATAGGGTCGCGACATTCAGCCATATTGCTTTGACGTGTTATGACGTCACATCTCCCATTTTTCGGCCATGTTGTTCAGTGCCGGAGATATACAGTTTATTGTATTAGTAGAACAACCGTTTACAGAACAGTTTTTAATTATTATTAAGTTGTAAATCCTTTTACTTTAATTAAAAAACATTTGGAATTACATCTTTCAACAAATATCACTTTCAAAACAATGCAAAATGAAATGCGCAAATTCTAGACGCCACTGGATTGATCATAAGCTTTGATTTTACCCAGTCTTGACAACTTTTCTACGTGGAGTGCCCTTCCTTGCGTCCCCGACCTCGAACCCCCTAAAAGTTGAGGATGTGTCGCAACCTTATAAATATAAACTAACCTTGGGCGTAGTCAGAATTTTCGTAAAATTATTTTCTAAAAGATACGAGGGGAAATTGAAAAATTGACATTTTTCATTTTACTCTATATATCCTTTAATAAAAAATATTAAAAACAAAACATAGAGACAATTTTTGTAGAACTTTTTACGTATAATCTGCAGAAAGTATTTAATTTTGTATACAGGGTTGCGTTAAAAAGTTACGATGCCAACTTAATGTTTTTCTTATGGATCACCCTGTATATTTGTTTACTAATTAATAGTTCTTGTCACTCCAATAACAAATATATATAACATAGTATTATTATGTCTTATAGTTTTTTAAATAAAATTTTAATATTTATTTTTGAGCGTACCCTGTATAAATATCTTCTTTTAAGATAATATTTTAAATAAATAATTTAATATATTAATTAAAATAATTGTATGAATAAAATGTGTGTTTTTTTAAAAGAGCCAATTTTTTTTTATTTTCTTCTAACTTTTTAAATTTGGTTATTTGGGAATAATGCCGTTAGGTTATCAGGTGTAATATTATTATTTGCTTTCTTTTTTAAACCCCCTAGCCTGTAGTACATTAAAAAAAAATAATATTTTTTTATTTATAGCGTTCTTGTTAACATATTATTTCAAATTTAGTTGGTTTAAATTTAAACATAAATTTATATTTTGTCGAAATAACAGGCTTAAACAAGGTTTATCTTATATAATTATATTTAAAAAATAAATAATAGTTTAAAAAACTAAAAAACACGCTTTTATATGCAACCGAACTAAAAATTAGAAAATAATTTTTCATTACAAAGAGTTTGTCACTTCAGAGTAAAAAAGCGTGGGGTGCATTTTACTATTTTTTCATAACTTTTCCCTCATAGATATTTGCAAATAGAATAATTATAACATTTAATATATTAAGCACCCCACGCTTTTATTCTGAAGTGACAAACTCTTTGTAATGAAAAATTATTTTCTAATTTTTAGTTCGGTTGCATATAAAAGCGTGTTTTTTAGTTTTTAAACTATTATTTATTTTTCATTTTTTAGTTCGATATATCAATTAGTTTTTTAAAAATAAATGCTCCAGTTTATTCACTAAAAAATTCCTTCGTCATTTTGTCAAGAGACACAGAGGATCTGTAAAGGAATTTATTTATCCTGGCGGTCCTAATCAGGATAACGGGATACTGTTTTTAAATTATTGCATTGTCATCGGTCCTTGATACGTGTGCAAAGTTTCAAAGAAATTGAATCGCTGGAAGTTGGTAAAAATTAGGCTCAAAGATTCCGTTACATAGATAGATAGATAGATAGATAGTTACAACCCAAGCTAATAAAAGCGTGTTAAAAACAGAAACATTTTAGTGATGATTATACACATATGTGGTTATTAATGTTTGTTAATTGTTTATAATTTTAAAAGTATATTAATGTTAATATAAATCATGAAAAATACCTGTAGGTATTGCATTTAATTATTATTTTTAAATATTATTGTAAAAGAAGGTGTTTATACGGGGTATGCTCAAAAACAAATATTAAAATTAAAATATTTAAAAAACTATATAAGGTAATGATACTATGTTGTATATATTTGTTATTGGAGTGACAAGGAAAATTAATTGGTAAAAAAACATATACAGGGTGTTCCATAAGAAAAACATAAGGTTGGCATCGTAACTTTACCACAACCCTGTATAAAAAATAGAATACTTTCTGCAGATTCTACTTTAAAAGTTCTACAAAAATTGTCTTTATGGTTTTTTGCTATTTCTTATATTAAAGGATATATGGGTAAAATAAAAAAAGACAATTTCTCCTCGTATCTCTTAGATAAATAATTTTATTAAAATTCTGACAACGCCATTTTTAGTTTCTCCAATATCGAGCTGATAACACCTATATCAGTTTTTTAATAACTATAGTAATAACTAAAATAGCACATAAAAACGCCCAATTTTGCCCTCCCTGAACATTTACAAATCATATTATTATGTATTGAAAAATCTTAAATATACCGGGTATTACTAAATGTTAAGAAAATTTAGGGAGCAAATTTTGCGTCTAAAAATAACGTTCCAATTAAAATAGCAAAGTTTCTCTATATTGGAAAAATCTGCGAAATTCGCATTTCGATATATTTATTGGTTCTAAAATTATTTGCGATTAAAATGGGTCAAAATATAGTCGGACACCCTATATAATAATATAATAATATAATAATATAATAATATAATAATATAATAATATAATAATATAATAATATAATAATATAATAATATAATAATATAATAATATAATAATATAATAATATAATAATATAATAATATATTAATATAATAACATAATAATATAATAATACAACAATATAATAAATCTACCTGTCCTAACTACTGACCAAAAAATAAAAAGTTGTTTTGTCATTGTATCATAACAGCATGCGATGAGACGTACAAAAGTACCACCCATATCACTAAAACCTAAAAATCACATATTTTGACTTTTGAGCAAAAGAAGGCGGTTTCTTTGTCGGTCCAAATTAAAGTCAGAGATAAACCATTTACCTGCCGGGATTTTGTCCGTAGTGTGAATGTAGCGCTCACTAATAAATTTATTTTGAAAGTTTATCCGGTCAGAAAAGACCATTACCCGGCTTTTGTTGGCAGCGAGATGTCAAAACAGAGATTTGGTGATGGTTATTTATGAAATTTGGGATATCTGTTCTCTTTTTTAAAGCTTTTCTCTGGCAACAGTTATAGAACCCTTAACCATGTGATTATTTATTAAAAAATTTAAAACCCCCCTTCCCTCTAGTACACCTATCCCCTATCACGTGTATTTTTACAATACTATTTTTTATTGAAAGTAAGTATATAATATAATAAGTATATATGTGCTTTTTCTCGAAAATAAATAAAAATATTTTATTTATTTATAATGTATGCTAGATGTCCGTTTTAAGACCGGACAGTCTGGTTTTTCTGATGTCTGTCCGGTCAAAAAGAAAAATTCTGCATCAAAAATATAAAGAAAAGTTCATATAAACATTTTAAGTTTAAATGTTAATGGTATTAAAATTAGTGTTTGTGGTTAATTTTATATAATTATTACCTCCAGTATCGAGTCCAGGAGTGTGCAGTTAAGTAAATTGTATTATTCCTAAAAACCTATCAAGATGAAAAATAAGGACTAAAAGGCTGTCTTTTACTTGCTTAGTTTAAATAAAATATCAAATTTGCTTAAAAGTCAGTGGCGTACATTTTTTTTGTCAAAAATTTTCGTTAGGTATCCCTGTAAACGCCACTCGGCTGAAGTAACTTTTTTCATATATAAATAGCTCTTTTACCGAATTTAAAAATAAATTAAGGTTTTTATGTCCAAACACTATAATTTTATCTTCAATTCCTATGGTGGGGGTCAAGCACTTCACTACACCCTCCCTCCCACTAGTGATGTTTAGTGATTTTTCACCATTGTTCAAGCGTCACGTGATCAATGGATGACCACTATGCTGCGAGACAAGAAAAGGTATCCTCTCGTCTTGTCTCGTGGACTCGAAGTAAAATGGGCCTCCTGTCCGTATCGCACTTTTTCTCGTCGTCTAGTCTTGTATCGTTTCTTTTGCAATAAAAATATAATTTATGTAAATTTTTCATACAATTAAACTTAAATGTTTATAATTTTTATACAGGGTAAAAGGTAAAAACAATGCAAAATGCATTCATAAATTCCTAAGGCAAAAAATAAGGAATTACCAAACTTACCTCTTCCAAAAGTGGATGATTTCGAGAACACAGATTATAAAAGTTAAAACTAGTTTTAGTTTTTTATAAATAGTTTTGTAAATTATTATTGTATTGCCACAATATCCGCCAGGAAGGGATTTTGTGGGATATTTTTTTTTGTTATTATAAAATTTAGAGGGGTATCTTTTATACATTTAAAATGAAATTTTTGAACCACTCTGTAATTAACGTTCAGAGAGTGTTATTCTTTAACATCTTTTACCTAAAATATATAATATGTGCGTGGTAAAAGTTGATTTTAGCCTTCGTTTTTGAGTTATTTTTATTTAAAAAATCACTTTTTTATAGCCAGGTCAAAATTATACAAAATGTTTAAGAATAAGATTCAGATCTTTTTGTAGTGTGAATTCTTAGGTCATTTAAAAAAAAAAGTTCTGTTAAACCCAAATCCTATATGCAGGGCCGTACCCAGAATATGATTTTAGGAGGAGCAAAGCCAAAGACATATGAACAAAGTATATCTCTCTGCATTATTACCTGCCAGTTTCAGAAAACAACCCATTAAGTGGGTCTTTTGGGCTCCTAGGAGGAGAGAGGCACTGCCCTTCTTGCCCCCCTGGATACGGCTCAGCCTAAATGCGTTAACTTTTAGATACGTGGTGCGAAACAAAGCTTTCTATTAAACTTAACCACCTTGTATGCCAAAAGCTAACATTTGGAACATAGGTTTATTTAAACTTTTCGTTTAAAATTACATATCGAGGGTTTCCTGCCAGAAGGGCGTATCCACATAATTTGTAATTTTCTTTTTATTTGCAAAATTTGATGCTTATGGCGGTTTGTTTGACATTCCAGAATGCCGTATTCTCTGCCTCAATAGAATAGACAATTTTTTGTGGCATATCAACATTTATTAGAATTTCGAACATGCCAGAAGGTCTTATGTTCCTACATAAAAGAAAATCTACAAATTATGTCGATACGCCTCTCTGGCAGGAAACCCTCGATATGGATTTACGTTCTTAAAAATCAGCACTCTATTCTAAAACACCCTGTATTATGCACTTAAATATGGCTATAAAGAAAGTGATTTTTTTAAATCGCAAATTTCCATGTCGCTCGGTAAAGGTGTATATTTAGGTTTAGAGAAGGCTCGCAGGAAGCCCCACCGAGTGGATAACGCCGTCCACCGTGCTAATTTCTAAACGCAACCTTTAATCGGTTCGATATATATTACTCAGTACAAACATTTAGTGTATTCTTTTTACCTTGTAGAGACCGTTCTCTGAACTGTCAATAGTGTCAAGAACGGTTCTACAACATGAAAAAAATGTCAAAAAATTGTAAAAGGAACACTTATGGTGTCGTTCCGGGCGGTTCTGGAGCATAAAAGGAATACAGCAATTAATGCTAAAATGCTTATTAAGCTGATTTGCGCTCCGCGAAAGCCCTTTAATCTTTAGTCGTCGAAAAACGTTGCAGGTTAATGTAATTTTTTTAGGGTAAATATTGCATTATGAGGCAAGACCGCCCAGAGAAAATTTCTCGACAAAGGTGGCACCAAACCAAATATTTGCTTTTTAGCTGTGTAGAAAATTTTTATAAAAATAATGTGTTTTATTCCGTTTATTTTTATACGAAATGTGTTAAAAATATAAAAAAAAATTATGTTGGGTTTTACTTTTAGTCTTATGCCCATAATTATATTATTTAGAAGAATCTGAATGTTTAGGACTTTGTGGTGTGGGTGGTGTTATGTAGCCTATCGGGCATATGTATTCGTCTATAGGTAGGGTTTTAAAAACCTAAAGTTTTGAGCGGGGCTTCCCGGACCTCCCTATAAAAAAAAATCAATCAAAAAGATTCTTATTTTGACCTAATAAATACGTTTCTAAAATGTTTTTTTATTTTAAAATACCCTGAATAAATAAGAAAGAATAATATGTATTTATAAATGCAAAAAATGCAGGATCTAGTACCCAAGTTTTGCTTGGTAAGACCTCCATTCATTTCTTTAAAAATCAATTACCTTCCGACAAAGAGACTAAACAAAACAAAAAAAAAAAACGCTTTACTTCATCATCAGACGAAAATAATTGGTCAAAAGCCTAAAACCACAACGTATCATCTAGAATTCATTCATCAGGTTTGATGTTTTACCGATCAACAAAAAAAAACTTATTTTATGAACGAAACGATGAAGAATTCATTTTGTTTTTAAAATAGATTATCAGTTTTTTATGTTTTGTTCTTAAATTTTAAAGCGTTAAATTCCAAGTTGTGTTTTGTCAATTATATATCGGTTATATTTACAACAATCCAGTGCCACAGAAGAATATTTAATTTCATCATTTGTCTTCGGTATTTATTCAGCGACCCACAGACTATGCGATTATCGTTTCGACAGTTCTATAGATATTCGGTGCAACAAGGTGCATGGAATTTTGCCCTCAGACGCATCATATCTATCGTACAACTTGTTAAACGACAACGTCACAGAATATGCGATTATTGTTTCGACGGTCGTCTCTACGAGTTGTACAACCTGTTGTACACACCATGTCGCTTAGTCTGTGTCCCGTTTTTGACTGTTAGCTTATCGTAGAAAAAAGGGACAAATCTTGTCCATTATGCCCTTTTAAATACAAATCAATGTTAGTGGTATTCTTTTGAAACATTATCAGTTTCACTTCCATCAGTTCCTTCACTTGCAAGTGATCATAATAAATTGATCACGTGACAGATGCCTATTGAAAAATCAATAAACATTTAGAATGATGTTAGCCACATAAGTTTCAAAAAAATGGTATCAGTTTTATTTCCATCAGTTTGTTTACTGAATATTTCTCGATTGACTACTTGTTGGGTACACACCTGGAAAGAATGGGACCGCTTCGGTCCTGGTCTCGGGGTATACGAACTGACCCTGTTCAGCCATATTGACCCCTATGAACTGGCCGGTCGCCTAAAACAAAATAAAAGAAAAATCCCCCAAAACCCAAAAAATTCTAATTAAAAACGACGTTTCGGTGGCAAGTCTGCCACCGTTGTCAAGTTAAAAATAAAGTTACAAAATAAAAATAAAAATTAACTAATATTTAAATTAAAAATGATTAAAATTTTATATTATTTTAGTATCGCAAACTGAAAATAGTTTGACATATGTGCCATGAGGGACTTAAGTAACTGGTATATTTATTATTTGTAAGACAAATAAATAATAGTTTAAAAAACTAAAAAACACGCTTTTATATGCAAACCGAACTAAAAATTAGAAAATAATTTTTCATTACAAAGAGTTTGTCACTTCAGAGTAAAAAGTGGGGTGCATTTTACTATTTTTTCATAACTTTTCCCTCATAGATATTTGCAAATAGAATAATTATAACATTTAATATATTAAGCACCCCACGCTTTTATTCTGAAGTGACAAACTCTTTGTAATGAAAAATTATTTTCTAATTTTTAGTTCGGTTGCATATAAAAGCGTGTTTTTAGTTTTTTAAACTATTATTTATTTTTCATTTTTTAGTTCTATATATCAATTAGTTTTTAAAAAATAAATGCTCCAGTTTATTCACTAAAAATTCCTTCGCCATTTTGTCAAGAGACACAGAGGATCTGTAAAGGAATTTATTTATCCTGGCGCTCTTAATCAGGATAACGGGATACTGTTTTTAAATTATTGCATTGTCATCGGTCCTTGATACGTGTGCAAAGTTTCAAAGAAATTGAATCCGCTGGAAGTTGGTAAAAATTAGGCTCAAAGATTCCGTTACATAGATAGATAGATAGTTACAACCGAAGCTAATAAAAGCGTGTTAAAAAGGTTTTGAGTTAGTTGATTTTTAGTTTTCCTGAAGATACTTCAGTATCGAGCAAAGGCAAAGGTTATTTAAATTTACTGAAATTGATGCTACACAATTATCTTTATTTAATAATATATACGCACTTTCTTTGATTTTGCGTTTTAGAACAAGTTTCCTTTGCTAAAATACTCGAAGCTTCCCAGTTTATTCTTATGATTGTTATCAAATGCGTGTTCGCAAATTTTTGATTTAAGAAATTCTGTGTTTTTAACACGCTTTTATTAACTTGGGTTGTAACTATCTATCTATCCATCTGGCTATCTATGTAACGGAATCTTTGAGCCTAATTTTAACCAACTTCCAGCTATTCGATTTCTTTGAAACTTTGCACACTTATTAATGACCCATGACAATGCAATAATCTGCAAACAGTATCCCGTTATCTTGTTTTTGATCGCCAGGAAAAAAATTCCATTATATTATAAAAACAACACCTGGGTTGCCATCTGTTGGCAACATACCAAACTTTGCTACTCAATTGCGAAGAAATTTTTTAGTGGGTTGCCATCTGTTGGCAACATTTCAAACTTTGCTACTCTTTGCCATCTGTTGGCAACATTCCAAACTTTGCTACTCAATTGCGAAGAAATTTTTTAGTGGGTTGCCATCTGTTGGCAACATTTCAAACTTTGCTACTCTTGTTCACTAAAAAATTTTTTCGCCATTTTGTCAAGAGTAGCAAAGTTAATTGATATAACGAACTAAAAAATGAAAAATAATTAATAGTTTAAAAAACTAAAAAAACACGCTTTTATATGCAACCGAACTAAAAATTAGAAAATAATTTTCATTAAAAAAAATATTGTCATTTCATAGTAAAAATCGTGGGGTGCTTAATATATTAAATGTTATAATTATTATATTTGCCAATATCTATGATGGAAAAGTTATGAAAAAATAGTAAAATGCACCCACGCTTTTTACTATGAAATGACAATATTTTTTTAATGAAAAATTATTTTCTAATTTTAGTTCGGTTGCATATAAAAGCGTGTTTTTTTAGTTTTTTAAACTATTAATTATTAATGTATGATCTGTGTTTTTTATGCGTTTAGCTAATGGTCTACAAGTTTCACCTATATAAAACTTATTGCCTTCGCAAGGTATTTTATAAATGACATTTTTTGAATTTTCATTTAAGGCCGCTTTCAGACGGGCGACTTTTTACAGTCGGATTTGACTACAAAAATATCGGCGTCTTGTCGCCAATTTCAACTACAACTGTAGTTGTAACTAACGTGTAGTTAGTCGACGGGATCGGCGACAATCAGCGGCAGAAGTTCGGTTGTAGTCGAAAAAACGCCCGTATGAAAAATAATCACTTTTACCATCGTTGTTAAATGACAACTGCAAGTAGCGACAATTAACCATTAAACGATCGACTTTTGCAGTCAACTTTGACTGCAAAAAGTCGCCCGTCTGAAAGCGGCCTTTAGTGTATAGTTTTTTGAGATATATAGATGCGCGAAATTATCCGACGTGCAGTATTATCCAACTCTAAAAATATCAAAAAATAATTTTACAAAATACCCACCACTGACCAATATTCAAAAAACAATTGACGCAATCTTCAAATAGTAACAAAATAATTATTTTCGCTTGATTTAACCCGATACTTCATCGTCGAATCAGTTCCACTTGAGATCCTCTAAAATGAATCGAAAGCCAGAGCACCTGATGGAAGCTATTAGAGCTAATTACATAATTAAAATTAAGTGACATTAAAGTTTTCAAGGAAACTGAAAAAGGCGGTTGGGAAATAAAAATTTAAAAGATCAAAGGGATAAATAAGAACGAGAAACCGCAATTTAATTTTTTGTCAAAGCCGATTTTGTTCTCTCACGGATATGGACTGTAATTGTTGTATTGTGGAATTGTTTTTACCATCGCCATCTTGACTTGATAAATAATAATCTCCTTATACATACAGTGTGTTCCAAGATAGGTTTTACAAGCAGAGTTGGGTAGTATTTTACACAATATTAGTACAGGAAGTGTTACAATGTACGCCGATGACACGACAGTGGTGGTAGCCACGGATACTCCGGAAGAGCTCTCAGATCACATTAGGATTGTGTGCCATGATATGGAAGTCTGGTGTCGAAGCAACCATCTTATAATCAACACTAACAAAACTGTATACATGAATTTCTTTATTAAAAACCGCTACCATCAAATTTTGAAATAAATAATAATATTAAATTTTCCGAAACAACCAAATTTTTAGGAACCATTTTTGACTCCACAATGTCTTTTAAAAATCACGTTGATTATGTCTGCGCAAAATTAAATTCAGCGTTTTATGCAATCCTTAACTTAAAAATACACTGGACGAATCGGGATTGCTCTCTGTGTACTATTCACTGGCTTACAGCCATCTTTCGAATAATATTGTGTCCTGGGAGGTAGTAATGCATCTGAGAGAGTCTTTGTGGCGCAAAAAAGGCTACTGAGGTTAATTTTTAATCTTAAACCGCGTGACAGCTGCAAACCTTTATTTGTCCAGAAAAGAATCCACACTTTGCCATGTGTGTTTATTTTTAAGTGCGTGACTTATGTAAATTCTAATATGGGACTATTTAGGAGACTCGGAGAGTTAAATCAATACAGCACTAGAAACAGGACTATTATAGATGTTCCTTTACACAGGACCTCCTTTTTCGAAAACTCTCCTTTTTACGGTTGTCTTACCCTCTACAACAAGCTTTCAAGAGATTTTAGAAATATGCATGGTGGTAAATTCAAGAATGCCGTTAGGCAATTTCTTATTGACAAGGCATTTTACTCGGTTGCAGAGTATATGCGACATTAGACTCTGTTACTTTGCTTGCGTTTTGATTTGACAATTTTAATATTCTTTTATATGTATATATTTATACAAAATTTTAACTTTATTTATAGTAATTATTTATAGCTAGGGTTTCTGTTCATTTGTATTCTTTTTTTGTGTGTTTTTACAATTACATTTTATATATTTATGTGTCTATGTATATTTGTGTATATCTATATATTTTTCATAGTATTTATATTTATTTATATTGACGACCCCTTTGTACCTATTGTGCATTTTAAGGTAATATATTCAATCTATCTATCTATCTATCTATCTATCTATTCAAATAATAGGTGTTCTGTACTCTACACAGAATACATTTAATTTTTCTGGTATTCGAATAGTAGTTTGGTATTCGATATACGACTACTTTTTGCCAAGTATTCGGGATTCTGGATTGTGAATATCGTTTTTGAATAATAGTATTCGAATAAGGGTTTTGGTTATTCGAATACCGGGATTTCTAGTACTGGATACCGGAATGTCAATATCAGTCCAACTTGAAACCGTAGACACTTGGATTTCTTGGTCGATAGTTCCTTTTAAATAAATAAATAAAACCGGAATAGTACTTTAAAAGATCTAAAGTATCAGGTTCTCTTTAAATAAAGGCGAAAAAATTATGTTTTTATTTAAAAAAATGACACCGATAAGTTTATACAAAGAGAACCTCTAATTGGATCCTTTTATACCGGATCAGCTAAATAACTTAACACCTAGGCCATGTGAGGAAAAGAGATAGTCTAACGTGAATACCCGCATGTAAACATTTCGGATTGGATGAGTAACATCCTTTGTTGTTGCTTTACTGGCCGATATCCCAATACCTCTTTGCTTTACCAGTATAAAAGAAACCTGCATTTTTGCATTATGTAGTTTGGGCCTTTACTATATAAATGGCGCAAAATTTAAACCAGGAGTGTGAAACTTTTTACATATATAAAAGGAATTAAAGGAAGTAGTTTGGTGTCAAAAACTCATTTTTCGCGTCATCCAGATAACTCGAACCCTTTTACCTCTGGTCGAAATTACATTTGTTTTTAAGTAGGTACCTGCATAGAGTAAGGAAATTATAAGAGTTATCATGGAATAGCCGATTTAAGGACAGGTCATGCGAAAACTCCCAATATAATTTTATTCGTTTCTCGTCGAAATACCGCCAGTTAGTCATTTCAGTAAGCTTACGTGTCTCCCCACCGCTGATGTTACACGAGGCTAGGTTCGACCGACGCATTTAAAGTGTAAACTGGAAAAATGACAAGCCTGCCGCCAAGCCTGCCGCAAAAGCGGTACGAAAATTTTAGCATGCCATGGTTTCTCTTATCCGTAGGTATGTTACTTTATGGTACCTGTGTTAAACTTAAACAAACTTAAAAATACATACGCCAATTTTTCAATGGAAAATCACCCCTTAAAGTTGTCGGTAGAGTTTTTGGAGACTCTGTATAAGAGTCAGTATAATTATGTTATTTCTTTAATTAAAAAAAAATAATAATATAGGTAAAGAATAACAGCCCTTTTAATTTAAAAAATACATATTTTCAATCATATCTTAACCATTGTTGTCTTAAACAGCAAAAAGAACCGATAAAGAGGTGACTGTGTCCTGTCAATAACACTTATTAAAACTAAACATGATACCTGCAGGTAGTTAACATGATACGGCCACTGTAATTAGCGTTTTTCTCACACGTCAACGTCACTGGGCGTTTTCCAGGACCGTAATTAAAAAATTCGCGGATTCTTTGGGTCATAATTGCACGTCCAGCAGTCCAGCCACACTTTTTCATGTTTAAGCCTTTTGATGGTATTCGCAGTGGTCCAAATCAAGTAGCCAACAGTAATTTATAGTTCAGACTGAAAATATTAGCAGGAAACGGTATACCAAGGACGGTTTTATTTACATTACATTTAAATATTTGACAAAAATAAATATAAATCTGTCATTGGTGAGTCCAATCGTTTTTCTGATTTGGATATTTAACAACATTGCTTGTACACTGGCAACACCGCTCTGAAGGGTGCACTGATTCACGCCCCGGGCCCCCAGTAAGAGGGGTAGTATATACACATTGAGGTTTGCGACCATTTTTTGAGCTGTTGTTTTTGCTTCTCAAAAGTGTTATAGGTAGAGAAAAAGAAGAGGGCCCTGATGTTATGAAAGCGGGCCTTATTTTGGAGGTGAGGACTTTTTTGTTTTTTTGGTTGTCGAAAATGTTACCGCCCCGGGTCCCGATAGCTCTAGGTACGCCACTGGACGCAAAGACGACATTTAAGGCCTATTTAAGGGTTTTGTAATTTCTTGATGTACATATAATAAGAGTTAAGTAATTTCAAATAATTTACTTTATTTTTAATATTTTTAAGGCGGTTATTATAAAAAAAATAATGAAAGAATGATTTATTGAAGAAGAGCCTTGAACTATGTATTTATGTTTATGTCATGACTAAAAAAATCAGAAAAAGTCTTATTAACTCTTTGTAACTTAAACTTTAAAGTCCGAAATTTCAAAGAATATTTAACTTTTCAGAGTGAGTCAGAGTTCCAAAAAATAAGATGTTTTTCCTTATTAGAGAAAATAACACTTTTTAAACGTTTTGGGAGTTTTTCCATAATGAATATGATATTTTTCTATAATAAATATTCAGTTTAAATCCTGCCTGAAAACCAGTAAAAATTCTTGTGCTTTCTAAAATGCCTCTTTTAAGACCAGTTCTGATCAGTCAATATCAGCTGATTCAATGCAATGTTTGTTGCTTCGTGTGAACACTAATGCAATTCAATATTTGTTGCGCAATTTTAATTTCGTTGCATTTTGCGGTCTTGCCCCGTGGGAAACGGGCCTAAAACATGGTAGCAAATGTTTTTAAGAATTTGTATTTAAAACGGTAATACATTTGGAACACACCTTAAAGGCAATCCTATTTTGAAACACCCTGTATACAAAAATGTATCGTACTTTTGCGTTTTACGTTAATCAAGGTGCTATCATCTCTATGAATATTAACTCTAACGCAGTATAGCAAAGAAAATATATTTTTAGCGTCTTACTATTAATATCTTAAAAACTATTAGGTTTAAAGATAGGATAAATAGACAAACAAGATGAAGAAACATGTGTTAAATTTAATGTAGGGCTTAAGTAGTACTTTTCTTTTAAATTATTGTTCTTTCTTTACCAAAGTCAATTTTTGTGGCACTCCACACACCTTAGTAAAACCGGAAATTTTATTTGTATGGTGATAGGAAATAAGGTTTATTAATTGAGTTGGGAGAAAAACGCTTTAGCCTTTTTTACCATCATTTGTTTTTTAACAACTCAATAAAAATGGCGATTACCATGGTATTTTTTAACGCCTTTTCTGGAACACTAATAAAGATAAATATAGCTTGTGGCACATGTATATGCTTAGAATTGTCTATAGAATCGATGTTTAGAAAAATACAGGGTGTTTCATTCAAAATATCAAAGTTAAGAGCACTTCTGGTTAAATCGTAGGTGCTACATATAAAAGCTGAAACATCAGAAAACTTCATACTATTTAACCATACATCCCACAAAATTTCAAAATTGTATTAAAGGTCTTAAAAGAATGACAGGCTGGCTAGTAATTTTGTAAGTACCCTGTATATTTAGGCAGTTTACACACTGATGCAACGCAACTCAGACAATCGAGTTAAGCAACTAGTGTCAATAATCCGACCATAGCACTAGTCGTATCGTTGTATCAATCTGGGTTAGATTAGATTAGATTAGATTAGAAGAGGGCCGGGATAACCCATGCACTGAAGCCGCTCGGCTTATTGCGCGCCCTGTCATTTTACGTCTGGGTGATGTCAGCCAGACGGAACCTACAGTTTAACGTGGGTTCCGAACCACGGTCCTATGAGCGACAACTTAAGACCTCGTCCCCACCCAGGGGGCAGTACTGAACCTACCAACTGAGTGGGGTCCGCATGTCTACGGTTGCGCAGGACACGGCAAAGTGTGTTCCGGCGCCCTGGTCCTTTAGTGGCCTTCAGCGTCGATACATTTTGCACTTTGTCCGTCTGGTGTTGAGCTAACCACTAAATTTCCGACCAACTTATAAATAAGTATTTGGCCTCAGCAGGATTCGAACCCACCTCACGTCCGTGTGCGCTCAACAAACTTAACGCCTTTACACGCTAAGCCATCACCGGACTATCATCAATCTGGGTTGCTTTCCAGTGACGAAAATTTTTGTGCGTCACGTTCCAGGGCTTGAAGCTCTTGAACTGCTCTAAAAGTTAGTCACTGGAACGCATCCTTAGACAAGGAAAGAGAAATACTTTAAGAAATTTTAAAATTTCGTTGTTTTTAACCTTTTTTGGCTTTATAATAATAATCTTTTTTCAATATCTAATTCCATTTTAAATAAATAATTTTAAAAAATCCATCCTTAACCATAAAAAAACACGTTTGAAGCACAAAAACCAAAAGAGGGGTTGGTGCATGAGGGGCAAGGGAAAGAAAAACGGAGTAGCTCAGGTGCATAACACTTTCCGTCACTGGAAATCCAAAAGTAGAACGAACTGCTCCTGAGCTACTCGGGAGCGCTCTATTTGCGTCACTGGAAAGCCCCTCTGGATTGCTTTCCAGTGACGAAAATTTTTGTGCGTCCCGCTCCAGGGCTTGAAGCTCTTGAACTGCTCCTGACTGCTCTAAAAGTTAGTCACTGGAAAGCATCCTTAGACAAGGAAAGAGAGATAACTTTAAGAAATTTCGTTGTTTTTAACCTTTCTTGGTTTTATAATAATAATCTCTTTTTAATATCTAATTCCATTTTAAATAAATAATTTTAAAAATCCATCGTTAACCATAAAAAAACACGTTTGAAGCACAAAAACCAAAAGAGGGGTTCGTGCATGAGGGGCAAGGGAAAGAAAAACGGAGTAGCTCAGGTGCATAACACTTTCCGTCACTGGAACGCCATAAACGAAATGCTCCTGAGCTACTCGGAAGCGCTCTATTTGCGTCACTGGAAAGCCACTCTGATTGCGCTAGTGTGAGTACTTCTTCGAAACTGGTTACCTAAGTCGATCGTGTGAGTTGCGTTTAGAAGTGTGACTGCGATTGCAGTCGCCGCTACCAATCACCCGTTATTAACAAATCATTTTGGTAGCTGCTACTTGCGCCTGGCGATAGCAGTGAAAAAATCACTCTTTAATTTCGCAACCACAACATTAAACGGCGACTGCGATCGCTGACACGGGGATTGTGATTGCGATTCAGTGATTCTAACCTCTTTTGTTTATATTTATGGTGATTATTCATGTTTACGTTATTGAAACGGGATTGCTTACAGGATAAAAATTATTATTTTTTATCAATTTGATTTGTTAATAAATCTATCGCGAATGGGTTGCCTAAAAAATATGATTTAAGCCATAAATGTTTATAAAAAAATAAGATACCTATTTGATATACTTTGTGTAATGTCCGTTTTTTTATCCATTTACTTATATGCTAATGCAAATAAATAATTAAATTATATGTATATTAAATGACAGAATATATTTAAAAATTATATATTTTTCTTCATTTAATTTTAACAAGGTTAACTATGACTTTATTTATGAAAATTTAGCATGTTTCCGTAAAGAGTGATAATATCACAGTTATCAGTAGCAGCTACTTTTAGATAGCAGTAGCAGCGATCACTGATATCAAAAAATAACTGTTAAGCCCACCGCTAGTTGCGTTGTATTAGTGTCTAAACTGCCTTAGTGTGGATCTCACTTTTTAGATATATTTTTTCGATGTTCGTTACCATCGATGCTAAGCTAAAATCATCGATGCTCAATGAGTTTACCCTAGATATCGCATCCCTACTCTAACTTAACTGGACTACAACTCCTGCATAAAGCCAAACACACACAAGACTCGTCTGGTCGACTGGTTTGCCAATTTGCAGGAGAGACCACCCAAGTCGAGCGCATATTCGCGACATCCACGGTAAATTATATCATTAAGTCGAGAGTCGGTCGGTATACGGCTTAAGCTTTGCTAAATGCCCTTTTCAGTAATGTAAATACCTCGGCATTCGATTTTCAAGAGTGCTCTATGCGCTGCAGGTGGAATAATTAACTTTTAAATAAATGTTGTACATGAGGAATTTCGGAATAGCAGGATGAAACGGCTTTACTTGATAATTTATGCAGGTGATGTTCTGCAATCGATATTTGACGTAAAATGGTTTTGAGGCAAAGCTGTCATATTTTTACGTTTATTTACAATGTATTTAATTTTGACATTTCCAATTTTTTTAAAGTTCTGAAGTGACATTTTTTGGTATACAAGGAAAAAAATTATTACCAGTGTTGTTCATAAGGGGTTTAAGGTAAATATTTTTAAAGAAAAAATGGTACGCCACTGCATTTTATCAAAATAAAAATATTTTTTAAATTCCAATTTAGTTTGACACAAATTTGATCACTCGACCTTTTTTGATTTAATGCACGGTTTTCTTTTTTTTATCTTTGGACAATCCACGAAGGCTGAAAGCCTAAATACTAACGTAACGTGGGTGTCTTAAACGAGGTAAGAGGCAGTTTGTTAACACGGGACTTAAAAACTTGAAGATTTGGGGGAAGAAAAGACGTCTGCTGGTAGTAGGTTCCACAGTCTAGAAACTCTAGGGATAAAAGAACGAACAAAATGGGAAGTTCGGGGCCTGTCCAATTGGACCGTATAGGCATGCAAACGTGCGGCACCACGAGTTTTTCTGTTGGGAGCTGCAAGAGGAGGGACTATACTGGATAATTCGTCGGAGCAGAAGCCGTAAAAGTATCTATAGAAGAGCGATAGATCTCCCACAGCTTGACGATGGGCAAGAGAAGAAAGTCTTTGAGTAAGTAAGAGATCATTAATAAGACGAACAGCTCTTCTTTCTCGCAAATAAATAAAAACCTTGTCTCGGCACAGTCATTTCGTATGGATAATATCAAATTTTACAGTGAAAAATTTGCTTGGATTATTTATTCTTTAATTAGATAGGGATTTGACCATGCCGAGAAATGGTTTTAATTTATTTAAGCAAAAACCGTGCATCTAATAAAAAAATTCAAGAGATCAATATCACTTAACACCCACCTATGTGATTAACATCTACTTTTAACGAATTTTGCGAATTTAAACATATCTTAAACAATTTTTGAAATTTCCATTTGAAGGTAAGTATGAATATTTTTTATAACATCTCATTATTATTCCTTTTATTTATTTATAATTTAACTTACAAGCTACAAGAATTAATGTAATTTACACACATTTATCTAAACGTTATAAAATAAAGCATTTAATTTAATCAAACGCCTCTATCAACTTTATCGTATCCTGTAATAAAAAAAATGGATGCATACTTACTTGCGAACGTTTAGGGGAAAATCGTTATTTGTAATGGCGAAATAGTGAATGATGGTGGTTTTTCGGTTCGAAACGTCGCATAAATGTAAAGTGTGGTATATCGTTGGATTTAGAATTAAAATACAAGTTTATTAGGCCCAAAACCAAATATTCCTCCCATTTAAAAAAACAAAGTTAATGATGATGGCTCAAAGACGAAACTTCGGATCTTAATTTGGTGACATCATTTTATAGAACAGAAAAAGTAGCTATGTTAATGCGTCATTGGTTTTAAAATATCTCCTCAAATAAACCGAGAAAAAAATAAAAAATGTTTCATGTGTTTAGAAATCCAAGGAGACGCAAAATTTTAAGTTCGCTCCACTATATAAATACCTAATTAAAAATTACCTTTTTCTGGCACTGCAGATACCTATACCATAGAGTAAGGAAATTATAAGAGTTCATCATGGAATAGCCGATTTAAGATCAGGTCATGCGAAAACTCCCAATATAATTTTATTCGTTTCTCGTTGAAATACCGCCAGTTAGTCATTTCAGTAAGCTTACGTGTCTCCTCACCGCTGATGTTACACGAGGCGAGGCTTCGACCGACGCATTTAAAGTGTAAACTGGAAAAATGACAAGCCTGCCGCCAAGCCTGCCGCAAAAGCGGTACGAAAATTTTAGCATGCCATGGTTTCTCTTATCCGTAGGTATGTTACTTTATGCCTATACCTATACAAAGATGGTAAAGAACAAGGTTATGTCTATCTTACAACCTAAACATGATAAAATAAAATTTTATGGAAATATTACTTGTATAAAAGGAAAATTTGACACGTTTTTAGTAAGTACGTTACAAAATTTGGTCCGCAGTTCCGACGTCACCATATCCACTTACGAAAAAGGGGTCTACCATAGCTTTAGATGTCAGATAGTAGCAGGGGCGGTCATATCAACTTTTCGAGGGGAGGCCATTATCATCATTAAATGCCCATATTTGCAATTAGGTGTGCTTAGGTAAAACAAAAAAATTAAACAGTTACAAAAGGATTTGGCATGAAAGGGAGGGCCATGGGCACCCCTATGGCCGCCCCTGGGTAGTAGCAAATAAAGTGTCGTCGTACTCGGAATGTCATTTTTTATTTAACTAAGTAAAAATATACCGGGTGTTCCGTTTAAAATGAGAAAGTTGAGGTTGTTTCTGGCTAAACCGGAAGTAACAGAAAACAACTGAAATCGTAAAACAATGCATATATCGTCACCTTAATTGTAAAACCACCTAACACCAATTTTAATAAAAAAGGAATGCCATCTTTAGCCTTATAAAAGAATAAATAGAAATAGGAAAGAATATATATATATATATATATATATATATATATATATATATATATATATATATATATATATATATATATATATATATATATATATATATATATATATAAACCCAAGTCCAAATTTTATTTTAATATCTAAAAAATAAAAAATTATAAGGGTGAACCACCGGTTAGAGACACCTAGTATATTAATAGATGGTATTTATTTGGGTACACGCCAAAATAAAATTAAAAGTACTAAAAAACCAAAAAATATTAAACAAGTAAAAAGGTAATTAAAAAATCGACGTTTCGGTGGCAAATCTGCCACCGTTGTCAAGATAAATGTAATAAATAATAGTTTAAAAAAACTAAAAAACACGCTTTTATATGCAATAATTTTTCATTACAAAGAGTTTGTCACTTCAGAGTAAAAAGCGTGGGGTGCATTTTACTATTTTTTCATAACTTTTCCCTCATAGATATTTGCAAATAGAATAATTATAACATTTAATATATTAAGCACCCCACGCTTTTATTCTGAATTGACAAACTCTTTGTAATGAAAAATTATTTTCTAATTTTTAGTTCGATTGCATATAAAAGCGTGTTTTTTTAGTTTTTTAAACTATTATTTATTTTTCATTTTTTAGTTCGATATATCAATTAGTTTTTTAAAAATAAATGTTCCAGTTTATTCACTAAAAAATTCCTTTGCCATTTTGTCAAGAGACACAGAGGATCTGTAAAGGAATTTATTTATCCTGGCGGTCCTAATCAGGATAACGGAATACTGTTTTTAAATTATTGCATTGTCATCGGTCCTTGATACGTGTGCAAAGTTTCAAAGAAATTGAATCGCTGCAAGTTGGTAAAAATTAGGCTCAAAGATTCCGTTACATAGATAGATAGATAGATAGATAGATAGATAGATAGATAGATAGATAGATAGATAGATAGATAGATAGATAGATAGATAGATAGATAGATAGATAGATAGATAGATAGATAGATAGATAGATAGATAGATAGATAGATAGATAGTTACAACCCAAGCTAATAAAAGCATGTTAATAAAAATAATAAAAATAAAAACTTACTATTATTTAGGTTTTAAAATTCACTATTTTTCTGTTTTTTTGGGATATTCTGAAAATCTGAATATTTTGACATTAAATGTCAAAACAAAAAAAAACGTCGATTTTTTAATTATCTTTTACTTGTTTAATATTTTTTGGTTTTTAGTACTTTTAATTTTATTTTGGCGTGTACCCAAATTTCTACCCAGTATATTGTCAAGATAAATAGAAAAATTGGGTATCTGGCGCCCTCTGTTAAAAGATAGCAAAACTATCATGCAATGTAATTTTGAAAATCATCATTAAAAGCTTACAAGTAATGGAATCTAGACTGGTATATAGACTTTGGCAAAAATATTCTCTCATATTTCTCTAAATATATAGCTTTATTTCTTGCAGTCAGTAAGAGATGGCAGGATATACATAAGCACGGGTTTTGTGAAAGTTTTGTGGTTGACAAAAGTTGTTAAAATGCTTTTCCCGCCATTTTCGACGTGAATCCTCAAAAAGTTAAGATAGATGAAGTTAACTTTTTTGCGTATTTAGGCTCTTAGCCTTCGTGGTTTGTTCAAAGATAAAAAAACATATTTCAGGAGTGAGGAGTGTCTTCTGTAATCTAATTATTCATATTGAAATGCACAAATTCTTCACCTCAACCACCGAATTCAAGTATATCGCATCAGATATCTTTATATCGACGAGTAATGCAATAACAAAACAAGCATTCTAATTTCTAATTCAAATGTGTAAACATGTTATGGTAACGGTCCTGTGATATCAAAGCTTCGCTTCACGTGGCATTTAGATAGTTCACCATTCTGTCAAGAATACATTGAAGTTGCCGAAAACCGGTTAACCGGTATTCGAAAACCGGTTTTCAAATACCGGTTAACCGGTATTCGAATACCGGTTTTTCGGTTTTGCTAAAACCGCGGTTAACCGAAAACCGGTTAACCGAAAAACCGGTTTCGGTTGCCAGCCCTAGTACTTACCAATCGGTTATGTTAAAGTTTAAACAATATATTATACGTCAAAGTTGTCACCAATTATTACCACGGTTATAATTGGTTGAACGCCTAAAATTGATTAATGTAACGGTAAACACGACATCAACTAAACCAAAGGGCCAAGTTACCTTTGATTTCGTCATTATTTCTTTTAGTTCATGTGTTACTAGTTTTAAAATCTGACAGTTTGCAAATAAATTTAATAGAAATTATTAAAAATTAATGGTACAAATAAATTTGGATAACTAAGAAATTGAAAGAGATTTTATACTATTTTAGTTTAAAAAAAATATATTAATTTTCCAAAATTATATAATAAATGCATAGTTGTGAAGAGAATAATTGTCTCTTAAAAAATAGGCAGGCTATAATTTTTTGCTGCAATATAATGGCTGTGCTGCAAAATTAAAATTAATAAGTGTAGATAAATAAAACATAAAAGGTATTTTGGGAAATTTTTATACGGTCGTGGAAAAATATAGTATGTAACACATACATAAAGTGTTTTTTTTCCAACTTCCCCTTCGTAAAAAAGTATAACTTTATGCACTTGTTACATAAATTACTATTATAGTCTTATTGTTTGTTTAATATATTTTTACTCTGTCTAGCTTTTAGAGCTTTTTCGTACTAACAGCTTGAGCTTGAGTAAAAGAAAAACATTCTAGCCTGGCACATTTTTTTTATCTTGCTTTCATTAATTAAATAAAAAAACCTAATCATTTACCATATAATTCTCTTCATTGACCTTTGTGCAATAACTTGGCTATAAAACCAGTAAAAAGTGGTTTTGATTTTTTTGCAATCTCTTTTAGCGCACCTATATTTAGTTAAGTTTACCAATTTTTTTATTCGTTTTATAAACAATAATACATTTATTTTTGATAAAATGTTATTAACATCATTATGTTCTTTAAAGCCAGACTAGTCTACATCGTACTTTTAAGATAGGGAGATTTAATGTTATAAATATATTAATTATAAAAAACATGCTCGTAAAGTCAATATTTATCAAAATTTTTGCAATGCCTTTGTCCCGTTACACATGAGACGTATGAACGCCCTATTAGAACAGCAATTTTTAAATTAATAAATAAAACAAAATATACTTTGTTCATAGTCACTTTAATTGAGTAGCCGTGACAGCTGTTTCGTAGTACAACTACATTTTCAAACGTTGTACTACGAAACAGCTGTCACGGCTAAACATTCAATTAAAGTGACTATGAACAAAGTATATTTTTTGTTTTATTTTATTAATTTAAATGTACGGTCACAAAGTAACGGACGAAACCATAAATTCTTTAAAGCAATTTTTTAGTTCTACATAAAACGACTTATAATTTTATATTCTATTTTTTTGCAAGAGATAGCAATAAAAATGTCTCGGGACGGTTAGAAGGTTGTAAACCATAGGCGCACCAGTCTCTGTGCAAAGAACAGGTAGAAATACACCGAATTGCGTTAAATAAGGATTATAAATTTTATATATATTTTAGTATCTTTCCGTATGTGCAACTGAGTGGTTATAAATTGTTAGAGTATTGTTCAAAGTATTACAGTACTGTAAAAATGGCTTCTCCGCAGAAACCCGCATGTCTCGGCAATTTAACTGAAAAGCAGATTGTTAAAAACGTATTCGATTATACAGGGTGCGGCAGAATGGACTCCCACATTTGGGTAGCAAATAAAAAGTCTACTATAAAATATGAAGCTAAACTTTTATTATTTTCAAAAAGAGCACACTTTAAGGTTTTTTTAACTATGTTTTCAAAATTATATCGTGTAAGTGACGGCCGTTAGCAGCGACACACATGCGAAGCGTTCCTAGAAGTTCCGCATCACTTTTATCACCATGTCTTGAGGAATAGCAGCAGTTTCATCTGGGATCGCTGTCTTGATTTAGGAAAGTCAAGAACCAGTTGCCCTTAAGTTAGCAACCCATTTAAAAATTGTTTTCCGGTCTGGAACAGAGGCATTCGGAGGCAGGAAGCGCGTACAAAATACTCTTTTCGACGCGGTGACACATTCGTCATTTTTGAATAATAGCTCAATAACAAATCCACGTCCACCAGACCAAGACATACCGCCTAGTAACAAACCTTATCAATCGCCCAAGCGAATGTGACCATCCCCACCAATGTCCAACTCCCATTACCGATGTTCTAGCCTGATCAAATGTGGGGAGTCCATTCTGCCGCACCCTGTATTAGAAATGATCAAAACTCTAATTTAAGTGTGGACGATTGTGTTCAAAAATGTGCGTTGATGACTGAGGTGGAAAAAGTAGTAGATATAAAAACAACTATTTCAAATTTCCATATCTAATGCTTCCCCAGAAAACTGGAAAAAAATGTGTCGAACATGTATTAGAAGTAGAAAATAAAATGTGGTCTTTGGATATAATAGTAGATACAACTGTTGAACCTCTAATTATACAAGTAGACTCATATATGACTCAAGTAGTGATAGTATGTCAGATATGGAAGAATGTGAATAACTAGATGTAGATTATGTAGCATATTTAATTAGGTATGGATTATATTTTAAATAATTATTTCTTGACTATGCATTTTTAATGTGTATTATTAAAATGGTTATTATTAAATATAATTATACCAACTGTACAATATTGATATACTATAAATTTTAAAATATTTTTTTACACGAAACAAGATTTTCATTTTACCTAAACTGTTTAAAAGGGTAAGTTCCCAAAAATAAACTCAAGCGCACCGCCACTGACAAGGTTTTTATCACATTATTCCCACGTAAATACAGGTAAACATCTGTTATTCCTTTGTATTTGACCCAAGAGGTTGTCGAATATTAGAGCGGAGTCTGGCGGTTTAAAATTATGATGCCTTATCAGTACATTACAGGTAGAATTGAAGAAAAATATTTATACTCGGACTAACACAGAAAGCGAATTGCCATAAAATTAAATGATTTATTACTCTCGCTTGCCACGAAACAGGGTTATAACAGAAGATAGGAAATAGTCCAAGGTACAAAACCTATATCGAACCGAAGGGCACCAAATCCCTAAGGGAAATTGCCACCCCCCTAGGGGTGGAAATTTTTTATTACATTTTAACAACATAAATCAATTGAAAAATAATTCCAAGCAAAAATGTTCTTTATGTTTTTTTCGTAAAACTAATACTTTTCAAGTTATTCGCGATTGAAAGTAATAATATTTCGACAAAAAACAACGTTTTTAATAAGGTTCTCTCGAATGACTCAAAGCTTGTGCATTTTAATTAAAAAAAACTGTAAAAAGCAAAATTGTAGGTTTTTAAAAGATGAACAAAATTATTTTATTGTTATTTTTATGCGACCAATACGAACAAAGATACGGCGTGTTATTGGTTAGTTTTTTCCTTAAATGTAAAATTTGTTAGATTAAACGTAAAATAACGGGAAAGTGCTCCATATTTTAAAGAAAAGTCATAAAATCTTTCTTAAAGTATCTAATGGGGCCTTTTTTAAGAAGAAGTTTCTAGCATAAAAATTGAGTGAGTTACAATAAAAATAAGGTCAGTATTGAATTTTTTCTAAGAAAAAATCAAATAAGACAAGCCCCTAATTACCCCCTAATTAAAATTGACGTTTACCCTTTTGCAGTTCTCTTTATACAGGTATTAATAATATATCCAAAAAGTGTGACCAATTTTTAATGTTAATTTTCAGGAAAATTTAAGCTTAAAATTAAAAACGATTATGTACAATTTCATATTTTTCACCCTTTCTTTTTAAATAACTCCGAAAATTTTGGAGTTAAAAAAATGATGAAAACTTACATAGCTGGTTTTTAGTGACGAAAATTTTTCTGTGCGTAGGTTTTCTATACAGTGAATATTAGGCGAGATGTAGTCATTTACCCTCTATTTACGAACGAGCAGCACCCTTTTCGAGCCCTTTAAACTCACCCCATTTAAAAACCAGAGGATCTTAAGGAATTTTACTTACAGAGCCTTGTAACCCCTAAAAACTCTACAAAAACTTTTTATCATTAAAAACGAAGGAGATACGTTAAAAAACAATTAATTTTTCTTCGAAAAATTTCAAGGCTACTTTTCGTAAGCCATTTTTGTTGTTAATACGGTTTAAAACATTTTTAAAACATAACATTTTCGTGCTAAACAGTCACGTCATACACGTCACGTATTAAACCGTGTTTGAATACATCTCGGAAAATGGTTTAAGTAATTTTTTCTTGTTAACCGTATTCATGAGAGTGGTTCAAACAGCATTTAAGAGAGCATTATAAAATGTTCTGAACCTTATTAACACGAAAAAACGCCTTTAAAAACAATATACTTATCGTTGTCGGGCAAGCATTGAACTCATTAAAAACTTTTCCTACGACCACTTGTGAAAATAGCAAATAGCACATTGGTTTCATGCATAGAAAATGCGTTATATCACACTAGTGTTGCAAAGTACTTTTCCTACGACCACTTGTGAAAATAGCAAATAGCACACTGGTTTCATGCATAGAAAATGCGTTATATCACACTAGTTTTGCAAAGTACTTTACAGCACTAGTGTTGCAAAGTATGATGTCATTCTAAAAACTGCTATTGGTTTTGCAAGTGACATATTTATTGTAGTGACAGTAAAAAAGCTTTTACTTACCTTAAACTGTAGAACCCAAATTAGCGAAAATCATCTTATTGACGTTAAGTTACTGCACAGTATAAGCTTTCTTTCAATATTGAAAAGAGTAATAATAAAATTTCCGAAAAATAAAAACATAAACAAAAATAGACATTACCACAAAAACAACTTTCACTGACAGCTCGCTCAGTGGCACAGTGTTGTCAGGTAAGTAGATCAAATTAAAAAGCCTATAGATCAAATTCCTTTCTCTCTTTCTTCGTGTACTCAAACAACTAGTTAAATCTTTTTTTTAAATCCCTAATTAAACCTAAGGCTAATACACACTTTATGAATCCACTTTCTTTTATCCATTCATAAATAGAATCTGACCCTTCCGACGTTGCCAAATTCTTTCCATAAATGCTTTCCATATTTTGCATGGTAACTGACGTTTGGTAGTCGTTTTTTCTTACTTTTAGGACTTTAGGTTATGCATTTACAATTTTCATATTTTTTATATTTTTCTTAAAAAAATGAGGAAAAACTGTAATTTTTACTTAATTTTACATGTGATGTTCAGTTTCATTAACTCGTTTTACGTTTTACCAATTTTACCCCACCCAGCACCCCTTTTCACTCCCCGGTCCTGTAAGTTTGTTTACTGATATTTTTTAAAAAACGGAATATTTTGGATATGCACCACTTACATTTTATTTAGAAGAGTGTCTACAATATGTAAGTATCGATAATTTTTAAAAACCCTTATAATAGCAGAAAACCGTATTAAACAATTACCGTTATTACCTAACAAAACCATACAATTTTTATTAAGTGAGGGCCTTTTAAATTCCAAAATGAGAAAAGTTATATAATGCTTCTAGGTAGGTGATTTTCGATGTAAAAATATTGTCAAAACAGTATAATAGAGCAGTGAGGAAAAGTACATATCACACTAGTGTTGCAAAGTAAATATCACCCTAGTGTTGCAAAGTTCTCAATTGTTTTTATTTTTTCTGAACAGACAAACTTTTTTTTTTTTGGTGAATAATTTGTGGTCGTAGGAAAAATAGTGTACAGTACTCGTGTGAAAATGACTTTCTTACACTCGTGGGTTTGTCGCACTCGTGTGAAATTAGTCATTTTCCACACTTGTAATGTAATATACTATGTTTCGGTCATTTTTGTAAACATGAATGTAAATGGAAAGTGAAAATTTTTTATATCCGGTGTAAAACTAAAGTACATAATAACCCTAAAAATAAAAATCATAATCATAACCTTAAAGCTTATTGGGCTGTGAGGCAACGGTTTGAAAACCTACATTTTCTTGATTCTAATATTTATATTGTCATTTTCGAATACGGTTTGAACCACTCCGAAGAATGCGTTTAGCAAGAAAATTTGACTAAACGGAAACTCACACACGCAATTAGAGGGGTTTGTCTCTTTTTTAATGCCCATTCGCGAGTAGAAGCGGTAACATGCCAGTAGAATAAGCCTTTTTGTCGCTGTAGCAACCTTTTGTCATAACTTTTTAAGGTTTTTAAAAAATAATACCATACTAAATTAAAGGAGAGGGACCTCTAAATAATAGAGAAATATTGCACAGTAAAATAAGGCCAGGCACTAATAATACCGGCCTTATTTTGACATCTGAGCTTGCGCAGATGCATGTTGGGATAAGGACTCCCTTAATAAGGATAGTGCCTGGCTTTAAAGCCGATTCCCACCTAGGGGTTTTAACCCGGGGTTTTTACCCCGGGTAAAAGTCTTTGACTCCTGACGATTCACACCTACGAGTCATGGGTAAGGGGTTAAAACTCGTGCGTTTCCACCCGCCAAATTAGGACTTGTTCTAATTTTCCCCTATGGGTGACGACTTTTTGACAGAATTCCCTGCATAAATTAACGGTTGGTACTACCAAAAGTTGTGATTCGATTCAAATGTATTTACGTAATTATTTAAAACAAAACCCTACAACACAAAACAATAAAGAAAAACTGCTAAATTTTTCCCCCTTTTTAAGGTTAATGGTACTGTCAACATTATTTGCAATAACTCTAAATTATGGGTACAAGCACTATTTAAATAAGGCCGGTATTAATAATACCCGACCCATATAACATTTTTTTCCGGCGTTGTACATTTAATTTACTGGCATTGCCAACACTCTTTAATGGCAAGGCATTGGCAAAAAGGTATCAAAAAGACGCGAAAGTGGGCAATTGGCCGTTATTTGGCCACGTGTTGCAGATAATGTGATGGCATCCGTCATTAATAAGTTATTGGCAAAAAAATGCGTTTAAGATGATGGCATCCATCATTAATAAGTTATTGGTAAAAAGATAACAAAAAGACACAAAAGTCGGGAAATGCAGATACTCCCAAGCAGCAAGCTGACGTCTTATTGACGAAAATTGTCGCATATACTTTTTTAAAAGCTAAAATGATGCGATATTTTATTTGAAAATTAAAATAGGAAAAACTCCTTACTGCATGCAATTTCCTTGCAATGCAAAGTACCATCTCTCGGAACACTGTCCAACTTGGAGATGCAGATTTTTACACTAGCCGAAGATATTTCTTTCAAACCTAAGTGAGATCACCTACCGCAGACCGCTCTCGTATTATTTTTGTCTAATGGGTACGGTTTAGACGATAAAAAGCGAAGATATTGCAGAAACGTAGTAGTTTATTGTCCATTACGCCATCTATCGGTATGTCAAAAAACTATTAAATATATATATATATTTTTTTAATAACACGTCTTTAAAACTTTTAATAAAGTGTGTGTTTTAATAAAATGTTTACATCTCCTAACAGTCGACTTGAATATCTTGCCTTCTCGACTAGCCATCACCAATTAATCACACAACACACACTTATTAGGTAATGAATACATTTAATTATGTCTATTAAAAACTCTTTTCTTTAAAAAAGAAACTAAAAAGCTAGAAAACCACGTAGAAAACAAATGCACAAAGCGGTCACCTTCGGTCGAAATTAACGTAGCTAATTTTACCATCATTTTATTTTTATTCGCTCCAAAATACATAATAAACATTTTGTTTGACCTAATTTTTATTTGCATGATTTTTAACAATAAAATGTTATGAAAAGGCCATTTCCTTTAAATTATGTAAAAAAACATAAAATAATGTTGTTTAGCTGCCATTATAAATAAAACAGATCAAAAAATTGCTTTAATGTTAGTTAAATACCAATGTTAATAATATGGTTTAAAAAGTATGAATATGCGTTGAAGGTTTGCCTTCAAAACTCCAATATTTATTTGCCTGCAACAAAAACGCGTGCTTTATTTAATCAGGATTGGTATGCCGCAATTTTTGTATAGGTACTTGCCGGCAATTCGCCTGCATGTAAAATTTATTGGCAATTAAGCGTTTATTTAGGGTTGACTTTTAATGCGTATAAGATGTTGGCATAATATTGCCACCAATTGCCAATGCTTTACCATCAATGCCAATATGAAAATGTACATTGCCGGCAAATAGTGTTTGCTGGGGAGCTTAATAAGGCAACTTGCAATAATTCTCTAATAATAATATTAAAAATCTTCATAGATATTTTCTCGTTGTCACCTTAAACATTATTTTTGATATATTAAGAAAAAAGAAGTAGATTATTTTTTACCCAATCTACTGTTATAGTTTTCTATATTTGGGGTACCTATTCCATATTTAGCTACCATCATCATGTTTAATTTTTTTAATCCTAATTAAAATTAATCAATGTAACTAAAAATTTTTACAAAATAAAGGACAAATATATAATTGTTAATAATTACTACAAAAGTTTTTTATTTATAATTTTTATGCAAATTATGTGTAAAAACAAAATGGTATCCCATATTTGGTCACACTCCTCTAACATAAAAAAAAATTGTCCCAAAAATAAACAAGTTATAGATACCCTGTATCAATACATATATGATTTTATTGACACCTTTAGGTATATCTACTTTAGTTTGAAGCCACTGTTCGGAAAAAAGTTGCACAACAGGTAAAAATGTTTGAATGGACGTTTCTTAACATTGTCATTCATTGTTTATAATCAAGGTTATAGGGGAAATCTGGGTAAAACTGCGACACGGTTTAAAAATGTCCATTAGATCTCCAAAAAATGCTTACAAATTTTTGCCTAAATAAATAGTTATTTTGTACCAACCAAAAACTGGTTTATTTAAAAAAAAATAACGAATTTGCATTAAAATTACTTAAATAAAAGAAAGAATAACTAAGTACGATATCTACATGAGTATTTATCGCGGGTAAAATAAATTATTTCTTTTTGATTTAAAGCAGTTTAAAGCCAAGAAATCACTGTTTTATATTTAAATTAAAAACACATATAAATACATTTTATAATTATTATAGCTTTAAACAGCACGTCTTTAAAAGGTCTGTACAAAATGCTACTAGAAAATCTTTTAAATATTTTATTTATTATAAAACATTTTTCGACAAAACTCAATATTAAAAGGTTTTTCAGAACGGGGAATCGAAGTATGATAATGTTTTTGCCTTTAAATGTTGAGGCAGCCACCTACAGTACTTAGCTTAGGTTCAAAGTGTCATAACTTTTTGTTTGTATAATTTTCTTCTTTCATATTTTATGCACAAAAAGGTAGGTACCTATACTTAATAGATACCGCTACAAGCAACCGTTTTTGAGATATTTCAGATTAAACATTTTATCCCATACAAAAGTTTCTCATTGCATTTCTTTACGCTTTATCTAGGCCACCTAGTAGTGTCCAAAAAGCCTGTATAAAATTATACCACAAATTCTTTGGGCCAAATTACAACGATCTTAAGGAAAGTGTAATAACAATTTGTACAGATCTTTAGAGAAACCCGGGTGGCCTAAATAAAGCGTAAAGGATTTTTTATGTGACATAAAACCTTTAAAATAAAATACCTCAGAATCGGTTGCTCGTAGCGATATTTATTAGATATATCTGTTTTGTGCAAAAATATGGGAAAATGAAAATTATCTACTGGAATCATAATATATCGAGGCAAAAAAGACACTTTGAACATAAGCAAAAGACTGCAGGTAGCTTCATCTAAGTTTAAAGCAAAAATATGAGTAAATTTCCATATCTTACCTTGAGAAAACCCCTTATACCAAATTTCACAAAAAAAATCCAATAATAAATTAAATATTAAAAAATAACTAAAATAAAATAAAAACTTTGATACCCTGTATCTCGCAAACAATTAACTTTTTGACTAAGACAAATTGCGTTAGATCGTTGTATTTTGGCTCAAGAAGTCAATGGTAGTATTTTGTACAGACCTTTTAGAGACACCCTGTACCCTGTAAATTAAAAATTTCGAAATATTGAGTATTAAAACATGAAACCAGATGGTGCGGCTGTCGTTTAAAAGGCTTTTGCTGGGGTGCTATATAAATTTTATTAAAGCCATTCTGTACAAAAATAGTATAATAAAAAGAAAAGCTTATTTTAAAAAATTTAAAACTTAGCAAGAAACACTAACTTAACTATTAAACAAAACTGAGTATTTGTCTAGAAAGTTGCGACTCCGATTTTGACCAATTTTTGTACACGAAAAATTCTTGGGGCACTGATCAGGAGTCTGACTGAATTTAATAATTTTTTTGAAAACGTATTGTTTCCCAGGTATTTCTTATCAGACTGGAATATCAAACTATTTTTTCCTTATTGTTCTTATTTACTACCCGCCTAGCCCAATACCCGAAACATGTGTTTGACCCTTATGGTTTCAAGACTGTAACCCTTACCATTTTTAGCACAATATTTAAAAATTGTATATTAAACATTGTGATAAACTTATCAGACAAAAAGTGACACGTTTGCTCAGTTTGACACCCAAAACATTTGACATTGACAGGCTGGCTGAAAGCGCCGCTTTCGCTGTTTTGACACCAGTGTGGAGTGTCGGTAGTGTAGCAGGTCTACTTGCGCAGTTCGCAGAACTTAATTTGTAAATATTTACTAAGCAGCACCGGCTTTAAAATTAGGCTGTATTAAATAAATTACTTAGGGATTTTAATTCAACCAATTTATCACACTCGCCACAAAACAACCCACAACTAAAAAACAAATAAACTGGAAATATTTCAGAAGAACACTACAGAACACACGCCGAATGCCACCCGAACTCCGGCTCTGATCAAATATGACCGACAGTCTTGGTTTGTTTACATTGGTTACCACGACAACCCATAAATTTTCAATATTGCGCAAGCGCGACCCCACATTAGATTTGCGCATACTGGTGTCATTTTATAATTTGGAGGCACATACAGTGTTTATATATTGGTTAGGTCTTGTTAGGGCGCCGAACGGTCTATCGGTGTTATCGGGCATAATTTATCAAAGCGTTTCCCGTTAGTAGTACGGGAAGCACTGTGAGGGACGGTGAGCCAGTTTCGTATTTGGCCATGGCTTTTAAAATACGCATGCTCGTAAAAGCACCGATTTGTTTACTGCGCGAGATCGTAAAGATCCCAAAATGCTACTAGCCACTGCAGATCTAAATGTGGATTATCTATGTTTCACTCCTTCACAGGGCCGCCGAGAGCCGTGCCGGGCCCCCTTAACAATAAAAAAAGGTCCTAGATCCTCACCTACTGCAAACTAATATTCTTTGCATTTTTTTATAATTACCCAAAAAAAGGTCCTCACCTACATTCTTATGTTCATTGCTCCATTTACGGTTTTCATGCCGGGCCCAGGTAATTTGTATCGTCTTTAACGCCCTCTAGTCGGCTCTGCTACTTCACTCCTTTAAAAGTGGTATTCTTTGAAACATTATTAGTTTCACTTCTAGCAGTTTATCTATTGCAAGTGATCATGATCATTTGATCACGTGACAAATGCCATTTGAAATAAATAAACATTTAGAATGAAATTAACCACATAGGCTTCAAAACAATAATATCAGTTTCACTGCTATCAGCTTGTTTACTGATAATATCTCGAAACAATACCACTAGTCTCCATACTGGGTTACGTTCATAAATCATTACAAAGTACACATTTCTTACATTATTTCTGTTACAGAGTTCGTTCGTAAATGTATTATTTATTACACTGCTTTCTGTCTTACAGCGTTCAAAAATAGTCTGAAAATGTAGCTCTGTATTACATTCTTTACCGTGCTCACAAGCGCGGTAACAATTTACCGATTTTGCGCATTTTATATTTGTCTCTTAAAAGAATAGGAAAGAAACGAAATTTTTAGATTTAAAAGTTTTTAAAAAAACAAAAAATATTTTGCCATGCTATTATGGTTGTCAGAACAACTTTGTTCTTTTTAGGCTCTTTTTATTTAGCTAATAATTTTTCTCCAAACTACAAAATACCTACAAACTTTTTCAAATTCAAAATAAGAATTTCTTTATACAAACACAAACATACAGATTTTTTAAAATGTATTGCATTAATAAGTATTGATTTGTTTATAAATTTATTTATAGTATATTAAAATTGTAGTTTATATTAGTTTATAAATAAATAAATAAACATCTTGAATTATTTTCCGTTACATGTCAGTTTACAAGGGACATTTACAGTTCATTTCCTGAGTAGCGTTCAAAAATTGCTTTTCCAATGTAAAACATTTCAAATGTCATTTTGATTCCATTACAGAGTACAAGGATTACTTTATATTTTCTTTATGAACGCACTCCTGGTGGAATAATATAGCGGAAGTCCTAAAAACTGTCTATTTTACCTATGCTTCCCCTAATTAAAATTCGCACATCAACCAGCTGGAGCACGCCAATGACGTCAAATAATGGGAACTGCCAGAATACCGCGCTGGGACGTTAGAAATGTAATATCAGTTCACACTGGGTGTTGTGTGTTATTTGACCGAATAACAGTATTTTTACATCCGTACTGTAAAAGAACACTGTTAATATAAAAGAGTAATTAAAATAATACTGTTTTGAAAAATAAAATTCGGTGTTTTGTGATCAAAGCATGGCTGAAAATAAAGTGAAAATTTTCATAGGCAACATCATACATTGTCCGGAAAAATTAAAAATAGAACTATTGGAAAATGGATATGTTGTCGTGCATGGAAAACAGGTATTTATTTTTATTTTTAATTCGAGGTTAATCCACCAATTTAGACAAACATAAGTCGTCTCATTGATTTTTTTATTTTGTGAAACTTTAATGTTTTTTATTTAACTATGCCGGCGTTATTAGTTATGAGGTATTATGTTATTAAGTATTTTATTTTAAAAATCACAGTTTTATTGTAGATCGCTAAATTATATAACAATTTCTAAGAAAATGTTTTTATATTTTAGTAAAGTATTCAGCAGGAGTGCAATCGATACCGGAACTCTGGGAAATGCGCGGGACGAATTCAGTAGCGTAGAAAACGGACAAAATATAATAATATACAACCGACCGACCATATCTTAATTAACTATACTGCCGTCTTACGAAAAAACACCGTATGTGAATAGGCTTATAATATTGATGGGTTTTTGACAAAACATCGTAAGCAACTTTGTTTCAAAAATAACTTAATGAAAAGAAAAAAATCGTTTCTCGTAAACATTCGTCAGTTTTACGGGAAACGTTTTTTTTCTTTTCATTAAGTTATTTTTAAAACAAAGTTGGTGATTTTTTTATATACATTAGTGCACGGTTTTATTTTAGGTCTCGGTTTTTGTTTAAAAAAACGCGATGGAAAGAAAAAATCGTTTCCCGTAAAATTGAAAAAATCAAATCAGGGCCGCCGAGAGCCGTGACGGTCCCCGGTACGAATAAATTTACGGCCCCCTTAATTAAAAAGAAAAATTTGACCCAAAAAAAAAGAAGGTGGTTACTTTCAACTACCCTTAAAACAGGGGCGGTCATATCGACTTTCTGAGGGGGGCCATAGGCCGAGAAAAAGTGTGTGAGGTGCCAAAAACAAAATCTTGGCGCCCCACAGTGGCGAGGTCTTATGTAAGCATCCGGCCATAACCTGCGAGCCTCTGTATAATAACATGTTTATATATTTTTAGTAATATTTAGAATATATATTAATAGAACACCTTAGTGGAAAGTATTTTTATATAAATATTGTGATATACAAGGTGTATAAACAATTAATATTTCGACTACATGGTGTTTCAATAAGAACGGCTAAAAATTATTTAATCTTTTTGGGAGGCATGATTGTTTAAAAAGTGTTAATCCGATTTTGTTCAATTTTGGTGGGAAGATTACCTGTATCGAAAGGAAGAATTGTTTAGTTTTGCAAAAAAATAAAAAAAAAGACAGAACAAAATGGTCTCTATTTAAAAACTGTAAACGAACATACTTTTGTATTATCTACATTTTATTTTTTATTATCTGCACTATCGATACAAGTAACAAGTATGACGTTATCAGTTAATAAACCTCCGAACTTTTTATACAGGGAAAAAGAAAAAGAAAAATACATTTTTTATTTTTTCCCGATTACTTCTAAACAAAATATACTGATATAACATCTTTTCCATGACATAAAAAAGAAACAACAAAATTTTCAATTGTCTCAGGATTAAGCCTAAAAATATATTTTCAATTAAATAAGATGCCATGGTATGTTCATATTTAACACAAACTAAACGATTTCAGAGTAACGACCTATATTATAATGGCCTACATTAATAATTATTTAAGTCTACTGCAATCCAAAACAATTAATTGAATTTAAACCTTAGTAAATGGTTTATAGGGCAAAGCACTGCGCATATTTTTTTCAAATATATGCCTCAGCTTGCCTTTTACCAATATTATTCGTCTTTCTTTAGGACATATTTTTTTAAAACAACTAATGTAAATGAATAGTATACAAATAGTTTTTACAAAGATCAGTGAAAACAACCAAATTATATAATCAAAAGTTCTTTAGCTTCCTGTTCCATATCTAAAGTTGTTCCTTTGTTCCATTGATTTCTTAAGCTGGTTAAATATGGATCTGAAGATACGAGCAATGAATGTAAAACATCTTCATTTGTAGCAGTTCGCGAGCACTTACGGGAGAACATTTGACGAAATCTTTTAAAGTCTTTATTTCGCGCCTCGGCTGCTTCTTCACTAAGTTGCCCAATTGGAAGACAAGCAGACTTAATAATACCACTTCCGTGGATAGGTATTTGATGGACAGATGAGGGCATATAGTACCAATTATATTTTTCCACAAATAGCTCTGCTGTATTTTGTGCATATAAATCAAATTTCTGAGTTTCTATAGCTTTCCCACATGTCAAAACTTGTAAAATGATAGAGAATCTTTTGATGAGTTTCGTGTCAATTCCTGTTACTTCCGCTACTATTTCTGGATTCTTAAAAAATCTTCTAGCAGTGTTGCCATCATTGGAGCTGCCACTACCCTGTCGAGGCACATCAACAACTATCCCTAATCTTCGTTTGAGTTCAAATTGAATTTTTTTTTATTTATTTTTACTGATTCTTTTTCAGCATCTGACCTGGCACTCCACTTTTTAAATTCCAGTCTATAAGAGATATTGAGAATACACTCCATGAAACGAACTAGAGCATGCAAACTAGAAAGACCATATTTATAAGATTCTGTTTCAACTTTTCTTGTCCAAATTTTTGGCAAATTATTCATTTCTTTTGGTTTGGCTTTGCATAATGGACAACATGCAGCTGAGGAAGTTTCTGTCAAAACTTGCCGTACTTTTCTGTCTAACATAGTGAAAGCTAAATTATGTGAAATTTTAACGTGTTGATTTTTTGTGGATATCTCGGTCTCAATTAAATCTTCAATTTCACTTTTAAATCTGTCGGCAACACTTTTAGTAAGTTCAGGAGTCTCTTTTGAAAATTCAAAAAATATTGGCCTACAATAATTGGTTGATGATGGATGCGGATTTTGCCAAACTACTGTATTATTTGTAGAAACAAGTTGCAAAGGAACTAGCGAAGCCATAAAAATAGAGTCATCCAAAATATTTGCGTCGTTAAAATTTTGTTTATAATGGCTGTTTCCTGAAGAACCATCACAACCATATTTAGTGTGTAATAAAAATATTTCTGAACCGCTTTCAATTACCTTTTCTAATACGTTAGGAATTTTCAGTAACCGTCTTGTAGTATGATCTAATAATTGTTGAATTGGAATGGAAGCGCCTTTCTCGTTAACTTCTACAGATTTAGGATAACATTCAACTTTTGCCTTGAATATTTGGTTATAGCTAGGAAAAATGTCAGCATTTTTATCTGCACACTGTTCACGTACACAATTGTACTGATACCTCGATAGCTTTGCATCTGTAATTAATGCTAAACCTTCATCTCTTGAAAACATTCTCACAGTATTCTGAGAAAGACGATGTTTAAACTCACTTGCTCCAAACAATAGTACTTCCTGAATCACGGCTGCCTCTTCTTTTCTTCCTTCCGCCCTCAATTTTCGCACCAAAAGGTTTTGTAATTCTATAAGTGTCATATCACATGTTTTTTCTAATTTAGATAACTTTCTTCTTTTACTTCTTTCCGAACATTCTTGAAGTTTCTTTATAGGTCTTCCGCCATGTGATACTTTTAAGACATTCCCAATTTCTTTAAATATCAACTCGCCCGTCAACCAATTTTTAAACTTTTTATAAAATTGATCTCTCGTTCTTTTAACTTGAATCCATTTATGCCTAAATTGAGACAAAAATGTTTTCTGTATGGTTTGCTTTACAGTTGCAAAGTCCATTGGAGATAAATTAAATTCTTCCTTTAACCGAGAAAAAAACTCTTGCTCACTACAACTAGTTATAAAACTATCGGAAAGATATTTTCGACTTATAACAAACATATTTTTAACATTAAATCACGCACAATGATACTAGTTTGACAATAATAACAACAATATGACAGGCCTTGTTACGATTTTGTACTGACGTGCGCACGTCATCGTGCGGCACAGCCTACTTAAAAAGTGATATTTCTGATGAATAGGCAACTTTCGGCAGCCAGAATATTTTTTGTACGAATAAGCATAACATAACGTTTACTCATGACTTTAATTTAAATCTTCGCCTCCTTTCGATAATACTTTTTTCGTTAGTGAACTTAAAACACTGAAGATTAGTGTAAAAACTAACGCTTTAATATTCATTAGTGATTAAAATAAAAATACAAATGTTTGGATTACTTTCTATTATCTCTTAAGAAGTGCAAAGGTTGTTTTTACATAAAATAAACAAAAAAGTTATTGTATGAATCTTACATCCACAAAATTTAGAAAGATATTGGTTCAATTATCTCGTTTTTCAATTCAATTTCGGATTCCATTTTTCTGTATTGCCATTGTTTATTCAAACACAACCTAATTACTTTTTATTTTCGGATAAGAGTGTTTTTTATAGTAGTAGATATTACAACCTTGAATATAAAATAAATATAAAAAGTTTTACTGGAATATTATATTTGAGGTTCTGGCCACTAAATAGCATTAGGGCTCGCCACTGTGCGCCCCTAGAAAGAAACAAAATTTTCAAATTTTTTGAAGAGCAAAAAAAAAAGAAAAAAAAGGCTCACCTAATTTTATTGTTGTTCTTTCATTCTTTAATTTATAAAATTACAAAAAAACTCCCACGTATTTGAAAAGCAAAAAAAAGAAGGTCCTTACTTCTCACTTTTCAATTCCATGATCACCCTCACCCCTCCGACCAGCCCTGAGAGGGGGGCATATCATCATTAAAGGCCCAAAATTCCCATATTTGCCATTACATATGTATGAAATACAAAGGATGTGGCATTACAGGAGGGGCCATGGCCCCCCTATGACCGCCCCTGCCTTAAAAAAACTTGAAGAGCAAAAAGTCCTCACTTCCTCGAAACTAATATTGTTTACATTACTTTTCAACATTACTCTTTAAAAAAATTAAAAAGTAATAAAAGGGCCTCACGGCCGAGTGAGGCCCTCCATTACTGCATTTATGTTTATAATCGCGCGCGGGCCTCCCATTTAGTCCGAGCCCCGGTAATTTGTACCGTCTACAACGCCCTCTCGGCGGCCCTGGACAGAATTTTTCTAAGGTCTCTATCAACCAGTTTTTCATAGTACAAAATGAAAAAAAATATCGATTTTTTGGTCCACCCTAATGTATACCCTCTGTTTTTTCCAATAGGTCCCCTTTTGGCAACTGGTGCTGTTACCATTGGCAATTTAAACTTAAACAGCATTATAGGAATGTACAGGGCGGCATAAGTCAGTTAACTAATTTGCATACCAAACAAAAAGAAAAAAACTCTACAGAATAATAGTTTAATTATTTATATGCAAAAGTTATTATGATTTTAAAATGACATTTTGTGTTTAAACTGCAGACCGCCTTCCTCAATGCAAATACGACACCGCTTATTTATGCTGGGGCGCATTCAGAATTGACGCCCGGTAAAGGCCCGACATGCGCACATGAAGACATGCGCAATAAGCAAGACCTTATCAAAACTAAATATAAGAAACAAATTCGTTTGCCAAGGTCAAGGTTGGGGTAAAGTTTACCCCAATTTTGTCAAATCTGAATGCGCCCCTTTTGCAGGTTATCTCAAAGAATTCTGGGTTGTTGCAGAGTGCAACAAATTCCTCTTAAATTCTTGTTTCCATGTGTTCAATATCACGTAATATAGTAACGAACACTTTGTTTTTGAGTATTATCCACAGAGAAAAAATCGCAGGGCGTTAGGTCAGGTGCCACTCAATTCTCCTCCCAGCAAACACTATTTGCCGGCAATGTACATTTTTCATATTGGCATTGATGGTAAAGCATTGGCAATTGGTAGCAATATTATGCCAACATCTTATACGCATTAAAAACTCAACCCTAAATAAACACTTAATTGCCAATAAATATTACATGCAGGCGAATTGCCGGCAAGCATGCAAAAATGGCGGCATACCAATCCTGATTAAATAAAACACGCGTTTTTGTTGCAGGCAAATAAATATTGGATTTTTGAAGGCAAACCTTCAACGCATATTCATACTTTTTAAACCATATTATTAACATTGGTATTTAACTAACATTAAAGCAATTTTTTTGATCTGTTTTATTTATAATGGCAGCTAAACAACATTATTTTATGTTTTTTACATAATTTAAAGGAAATGGCCTTTTCATAACATTTTATTGTTAAAAATCATGCAAATAAAAATTAGGTCAAACAAAATGTTTATTATGTATTTTGGAGCGAATAAAAATAAAATGATGGTCTTTTTTAAAGAAAGAGTTTTTAATAGACATAATTAAATGTATTCATTACCTAATAAGTGTGTGTTGTGTGATTAATTGGTGATGGCTAGTCGAGAAGGCAAGATATTCAAGTAGACTGTTAGGAGCTGTAAACATTTTGTTTAAAACTTTATTAAAAGTTTTAAAGACGTGTTAATAAAAAATATTATATATATTTAATAGTTTTTTGACATACCGATAGATGGCGTAATGGACAATAAACTACTACGTTTCTGCAATATCTTCGCTTTTTATCGTCTAAACCGTACCCATTAGACAAAAATAATTCGAGAGCGGTCTGCGGTAGGTGATCTCACTTAGCTTTGAAAGAAATATCTTCGGCTAGTGTTAAAATCTGCATCTCCAAGTTGGACAGTGTTCCGAGAGATGGTACTTTGCATTGCAAGGAAATTGCATGCAGTAAGGAGTTTTTCCTATTTTAAATTTAAAATAAAATATCGCATCATTTTAGCTTTTAAACAAAAAGTATATGCGACAATTTTCGTCAATATGACGTCAGCTTGCTGCTTGGGAGTATCTGCATTTGCCCACTTTCGTGTCTTTTTGTTATCTTTTTGCCAATAACTTTTTAATGATGGATGCCATCATCTTAAACGCATTTTTGCCAATAACTTATTAATGACGGATGCCATCACTTTATCTGCAACACGTGGCCTAATAACGGCCAATTGCCCACTTTCGCGTCTTTTTGATACCTTTTTGCCAATGCCTTGCCATTAAAGAGTGTTGGCAATGCCAGTAAATTAAATGTACAACGCCGGCAAAAAATGTTATATGGGCTTCTTCCTATCCACATACCAACTCGGCATTCAGGTATTCGCGAACTTCCGAAGTGCGGCGAAGCGACGCGACGCGACGTCTTGTTAAAAATAGCGAAAGTCTGGGTTATTTTTAAAAGTACCCTTTCACAGCATAAATAAAAAGAGAACCCTTTAAGTTAATAAGCAGTTCAAGATAATTATTTATTTTTCAGATTACTGCGATTGGAAATGCTTCATCTCTAGAAAACCAACTGAACACGTTAGACGCGCAGGCCCAAAAATTTTCCTAAAATCCTCCCAAATTCTTATTCCAGGATTTATTGACACTCATATTCACGCACCACAATATCCAAATTCAGGATTAGGATACGATAAAACACTTTTAGAATGGTTGGATTGCTATACATACAATTTGGAGAGGAAGTACACAGATTTAAAGTTTGCTAAGAGTGTATTTGATGCCTTAGTAGTAAGTTTTAAAATACAATTACTCTTAAACCTTTAATTTTTAAGTTAATTTGATTTACATTTAAATTATTAATACTGCATTTTACAATACATCCAAACATTTGGTCCTTGGAGCCGGATTAAATATTCGAATCTTTTTTATTTAATGAGCAGTTTTTAGCGTAAATAAGTATGTTTTAATTTGGTAAATACTTATTTATATTTAATTACACTTACATAGGTGTATTTATACAACCATACTTACAAAATTAGCAATTAAATGTTCTAACTGTTATTGGTATTCAGGGGAGTAGTAGCTGCCTAGCAGAGCGCCTTCTATTTAGTGGCTCAAAATGTGAAATTTAAAGTTTGAAAAATCGCTCCGAATTGGTCATCCATACACCCAAGGTTAGTTTATATTTATAAGGTTGCGACATATCCTCAACTTTTAGGCGGTTCGAGGTCGGGGACGCAAGGAAGGGCACTCCGCGGAGAAAAGTTGGCAAGACTGGGTAACATCAAATGGTGTATTCCTTTTATGCTCCAGAATCACCCGGAACGACACCATGAGTGTTCCTTTTACAATTTTTTGACATTTTTTCATGGTATAGAACCGTTCTTGACATTATTGACAGTTCAGAGAACGGTTCAGAATGGTTCTACAAGGTAAAAGGAATACACTAAAAGCTGATGATCAATCCAGTGGCGTCTAGAATTTGCGCATTTTATTTTGCATTGTTTTTGGTAGTGATATTTGTTGAAAGTTGTAACTCCATATGTTTTTATTTAAAGTAAAAGAATTTACAACTTAATAATTATTAAAAACTGTCGTATAAACGGTTGTTCTACTAATACAATAAACTGTATATCTCTGGCATTGAACAACATGGCCGAAAAATGGGAGATGTGACGTCATAACACGTCAAAGCAATATGGCCGAATGTCGTGACCTTATATAGACCGACTTTGCCATACACCAACTTTTACCAAGATCGTTTGACTAGGTAAGGTTGCCTCGTAAGCCTTGCAACAAGGCGGACCATACGTCACATATGTATTTTGCTCATTATTTAATGAAGTTTTTAACAGTGTAGTTTGTTTTTTTGTCAATATTGAAGAAATACTTTTAAATACTATTAATTCCACTTGTTACCGTAATTTCTTTATTTCCTATTAATAAATTATTTAACAATGATTATTCTAGCTGATTTTTAAATATTGTATATCGCGCTCTTTCGCCCTCATAGTATTACCCGTCTAGACATCCTTGTTGGCGCCAAGGAACCAGCAGTGCGGTACATATGTGACGTAATGAGGCAACCCTACCTAGTCAAACGATCTTGAACTTTTACAGCCTGTTTAAAATATCAAGGTCATCAAAAAATGTTAGCGCCTCAAATTATTAATCATACAAAGCTCAATCAAAAAGAATGCAATAGGTCACAAAATGGTCAACATTCGTCAGTATGAATAATTAATTGGTCAGCAAAATTAAAGATGTTCTTTATTAAATGAAGACATTCAAAGAAGACAAAATTTTGTGAGCGGCCCAAAATTAAAGATTTTAGAATCAAAAAACAAATTGTGAAAGCTAGTAACAGTTAGATAATAATAGGTCATAGGTATTAATTATTTGGTCAAGAATTTTGAATAATAAATTCCTTTTAAATTAATCTTTAAAACAAATGTGTACACGGTATAATATTTAATGTTTAACGGAAACTTTTTAAATACCTATCTTATTTACTTCTTAGTAAAAAATGTCAGTATTAAAAAAATATTGATATGAACTAAGTTTGTGCTGCTTGTGCGGCATGGAGAAGTGAATATATAGCTTGCTAATTATTATTACTTATCTTTACTCATTATTTTTAAACCACAATATATATTTATAAAAAAAAACAATGTTTTAAAACTGAAATGTGACTAGCCAAAAGGGTAAGATAACTGTTTAATTTAAAATTTATAAAAATAATATACATACCTAAAATATTAAATTATTTCCTATTTTTTAAATTCGTTTTAAAAAATTGCAGAATATAATATAGATATAAAAGCGGGATTTGACACAGGGTACTCTTGATACATCTTGTGAGGTCTAATGCTTAGGAGAGGTCCGGGAAGCCCCGCTCAGCATATTTGAATATTGTGAAATGTCAGTAACATATGTTAACTCTCTATTAAAAGAATCGTTTAATACTCAAATCTTCTGTTTATATTAAGGTATGTCTAATTTTTGGATAAGTCACCAAGGACCGATAGGCTGAATAACGTAGCACTCACCTAGGGTGAACAAGTCCACTTACCTAGGATGAACAATTCCGCTCCCCTGTTAAGATATTTTTTCTGCGTGAGATAATAAATACTTTGCCTTCTGAACTTATATCCACTGGTCTGAACAGAAGAGAGCAAACAGTGATCCATCGACTGATGATTGGCCACTCCTGGCTCACGCATTCCCACCTACTTCGATCTGAAGACCCACCAACATGTGACAAATGTAACCAGACACTCACCATTAAGCACATTTTTATAACCTGCAACGAACTAAGGCCACAACGGAAAAAACATAAGATTAATGATACAAATTTGAAATCTGCACTTACTCCTTCTGCCCAGAACATTAAAAACATTGTTAGTTTTCTTAAAGAAATACAGCTTTTTTTTATCTTTATGACACCTCACAAAGGCTTATGCCTAAATACCAGTGTACCGTGAGTGCCGGGTTACTGGATGTTTAACCCAATATTGTCGTGTTCCGTCAACGTTATCCAAGCACTGAAACATGCAGTTGCATTTCACAGCACCTTTTAGATAACGCGGTAGTGCCACCACGGACGTTATTTTTAAATAACTACTACCTAGAAATGGCAGAATACTACACAGTGGTTTGCCATTACCAACTGTGAGGTGACGAGCTATTAAAAATCCGATGTCCGACTCCGAGATTCGAACCCGGATCGCTGCGGTAAGAGGCTGCTTGCTTTTCTTCTTGCTTTTTAGTGTGTATACCTAGAACTCTAGACCACACTTAGTTTATTACTTCTGATTACTTAACATTTCAGTATAATTTACACACATTTAAAAGTACTAATTTTTTCGTGACTAGCTGGCTAGCCCTCCGAAATGATGAGCCCAAGTTCTCGGGATAGACCCTTCACCTGGGGGCTGGTGTTAGCCCTTTGGAAATTTTACTGGACGCGTTGGTAATGACAACAAATCTTTTCCGAACCTTCAAAGATTATTTTAAAGTTTAGCCGTGGTGTTTGATTTAAAATTATTAAAAATGTTCCGAATATTGTTTTAGATTGTAATTAAATTATTTTGTAAGAGGCGACACGCTAGCCACTACACAACTGCTCGCCATAAAGCTATACGCAAAAATCTAGATACAAACTTTAAAATCAACATAATTGAAGGCGCCAAATAGTCTCAGTTTCTGACGCGCCTCATATAATTTCACAAATTCTCTCTCTCTCTCTCTTTACGATAAAATCAAATATTTCTAAATTAATTTAACCATATAACTCGTAATCTAATATTAATTATAAGTCCTTGACATTCAGATTCCTCTGAATAATAAATTTATGGGCATAAGCTTAAAAGGTAAAACCCAATATAAAAAAATCATATTTTTAAGACATTTTTTAATAAACATAATGTGTTAAAGGGAAGAAGAAGGGGTGAAAGGTACAATACGCCTTCCGGCTGCAGTGCACCACCTAGGGGGCGGTTGTCGGACATGGGTAGGTTGACCCCGAAAGGGCGGAAAAAATAAACATAAATGTTAATAAAATGAACATAAAAATTTTCTTTGAGCTAAATTATCCTATTATCGTTATTATCTATACTCTGACCCGCCGGTTTTGCAATCAACACAATTTTTTCTTATGAATTGCAATTTTTCTTAACAACCTTACAAAACCTATCTAATAATAAAATACAATCAGTCACCTACATATTTATACACCATAAAAAGGTATTTCAAAGAACTTTACAAAAATACCACATTTAATATACCTATCGTAAGTACTTTCGGAAATAGCACTTTTTAAATCTGAACAATATTATATACAATGTAATTTCCACTATACCTACCTACAGGACTACGATATAATGAAAATTATATCTATTATTTTTTGGATTTAAATGGTCATATTTCAAAAACAATTAAAGATAGATATATCAAATGTAGTATTTTTGAGAAGCTCTTTAAAAGACCTTTTAAATGATAGTATAATATACAGGGTGTCCCATTTAAAAAAAAAAAAACAAGTTATGTCAGTATATTCTAATAATAAAATTGTTTTGTGTAATCTTCATAACTGAAAAAAAAACTTAATAATTCAATGTACATTATGGGGTTATGAATCATTTTTTAAAGTTAAAAAATAAAAAATTATAGACATTTAAAATGTGGACAAGTTAAATTGGACGCACTGTACATGTTTGCCTGACAATAATTATTGTATTTTGTAGAAAATAGTGTGCATTTAAGGGTGAGGAACTTATTTTTGGTCCTTGAATATTTTTCCGACCTTTATTTGTCGACAAAAAGGGCCTCGCGGATACGCCTTCGCCTACGCCTGTTTTTGCTTACGCAACGCCACTGCCAGAATGAAACCAGTGTTGGCAAATATTTGTATCGAGAAAACAGTTGTTCTGACTGTTTTATACAGTGTGTCAGTGGCGCATTTATCAAAAGGCGGGGTTTTTAGAGGGGCGGCAGACGTTGTTTAGGGGAGGCAAAATTGGATTTTTTTGCTCTTTCAAAATTGGTATTTGTAAATAATTTTGTGGATTTCGAATTTTATTTAGTACGTTTAGTACACACAATACGTAGAATTGAAAGAAAAGATGGTGAGGACTTTTTAATGAAAAAAGATAAACAAAGGGGCGGCGAAAATAAAATAGCCTACGGGCGGCAAATATGTAAATGCGCCTCTGCAGTGTGTCCCCGTATAGGTGTTACAAGAGGACAAATGGACCAACAATTTTTGAATTTTATAAAGAAATAACTGTTTGCATAGGTCAAAAGTAAGGAATACAAAATTTTAATCCGATTGGTATTATACAGGGCGAGTCATAAGTAAAAATATAAAAGAAAAAAATAAACCAAATTGTATAAGGAAATGTTGTAGAGAATTGAATTTTAATTCAAAGGTTATTGTCAATTTTGAAATTACGCATTACAACTTAAAGAATGAGCAAAAGGAAGCAAAATTTAAATATATATATATATATATATATATATATATATATATATATATATATATATATATATATATATATATATATATATATATATATATATATATATATATATATAATTAGTCCTTGCATTACTATGGAAACGTATAAAAAGTTATTTAATATCTGTCAATGCAATTTTTTGACTTGACCGATTTAGTTAGAACTAAAAGTGATTGTTTAGTAGTTATTTTAAATACTTTAAGTTTAAAAATGTCTTATTGTACTTTGGATATAAAGGAAATGTAAGTTTTGTATAATAATATATTCTAAAATTAAATATCTACCTTAAATTACGTGTATGTTTGTCCGGAAAATAAATTACTCACTTTTTTCCCTAGGAAAAAATAATTTTATAAAAAGTCACACTTTATTGCCTGTCAACAGAGTCAAATTTTTATCCTGTCAGGGAAAAAAGTTACTTTACACTTAGTATTTTTCATAATTTTAGTTATAACTTGCCCTGTTTATTACCAGCTTCTTTAAAAGGACGTTTAAAAATTCCAAAATTTTTGGTTCATTTGTCCTCTTTGTAACACCTATCCTGGGACACACTGTAGGTCGTCTAGCACTTTTAATGTAAATAAACTTCCTAGTGAGTAGTAGTGAGCTATTAAGTCATTTCCTTATATTTTACAGAGAAAAACATTAGACCATGGTACAACAACAGCATGCTACTATGCTTCCCTTTTACTGACGCAAGCATAGTACTAGTCGACTCAGTGGTCAAACATGGACAGAGAGCCCTGGTTGGTAAAATTAACATGACTAAGTTCGCTCTAAGTGACTATGTCGAAACGGAAGAAGAATCTCTAGCAAATACTGTTAAGTTTGTTCAGGATGTTGTATCAAGAAAGGTTAGTTTTTAAAAAGCAATATTTTGGATACTTAACTCCTGGTTAATGTCATCCATATTAAATCTAAAGCCGCGTCCAGACTTGCAACTTGTAACAATTTGCCGTGCCGCTCCACGACGCATACCGCGTCACATAGCGCGAACGTGGTCATGGATGGAATTTACGTCGTATTAAGGGCTTGGCGAAAGATTCGCCGCTGATTCAAAGCTTGTCTATTTTTTGGCGTCAAAGAAGCGCGCAAACTGGTTGGTTGGTTTGGACGTATGTTAGGCGAATTGTTGCAAGTGTGAACGCGGCTTGAAGTTTACAGTGTAATCACAAACACTGGAAGCAAGCAGCTACCTATCTAAATTATAACAAAAATGTTTTTTTAGAATGATTTAGTTCAACCAATAATAACACCAAGGTACGCACTTAATATGGATATGCAACATATGACAGAATTAGGACAACTAGCCAAAAATAATAATCTAAATATTCAGGTAAAGTAGAAAATTCTAAAGATGTTAGTGCAAATTTAAAATGCTTTTCCCGCCAATCACAACGCTGAATTAAAATCCGCGAGCGGAAAACCGCTCTCATGGACAGTAGGCTTTATCGTATTTTTCTTGCAAGAAAGACAAATTGCATGAGCGCATTCAGAATCGACGCCCGGTAGCATTTAAACATTCCACTATAGGATTCGGCACCCGTCTTACTCCTGATTGGTCAAATTTAAAATATAATAACGGCGTCCTATTTATTGATATGTGTGGTGCCGAAAACCGTAGTACAATGTTCAGGCGGTGCTGAAATACAGAGCGGAATGTTGGAACCTCCTCTTCTTTTTGAACTTAGCCCGATAAAGAAAATTATCAACTTTAATTAACTCCTCCATTCTAAAGTAGGTAATACAATAATTAATAATAAATTTTAATTAATAGCTGAATATAAGCTCTAAATATTACTATATTTGTTTACGTAGAAAAGCTAAATTAGGAATGAAAAGAATAAAAAACAAAATGCATCATACCCAGTATTCTAACAATCAACTCTAAATTTCAGCACCGCTCGCACATTGTACTACGGCTTTCGGCACCGCGCATTTCGATAAAATGTGGCGCCATAATGAACTTGACCAATCAGGAGTAAGACGGGTTCCGAATCCTATAGTGGAATGTTTAAATGCCGCCCGGTAAAGGCCCGACATGCGCAATAAGCAAGACCTTATCAAAACTAAACATAAGGAACAAATTCGTTTGCCAAAACGTGCGAGTGAGCATGTGGAAAAATAGTAGCAAGAAATATATACAGGTTTGGCGAGTTAAATCTAACGGATTGCGTTTTAATGTATTAGACACTAATAGATAGAGAGTAGACAGAGAACGACTGCATAGGTAACCGCCTACCGATAGCGACGCCGATTCACCGTACTGCTATTACTGTATCCGCCTTCGTACCAAAGGTTAAAATAAATTGTAAACATGATCGGTAACACGTATTTGGTATACGAAGAATTGCAACCGAACTTTGACCGGACTGATAAGCGCAACGACGACGCGATAGCCGCCCTGGGTGGAGCCAAAACTTTGTTCTCGCTCTACTCCGTCTTTTTCTTACACATTGCCTAAAAATCATATCCGAAACTTTTCAACCGCCGAACGTGTATAAATGTCGAAAAAAACTTTAAGAATCACGGAACTAGTAGTTTTACTTTTAACTTTTTATTTTAGACTCATATTTCTGAAAACCATGACGAAATTAGGATAGTTAACGAAACCTATAACATGCCATACGCAAATGTATATGACGAAGCAAAGCTTTTAACAGAAAAAGTAAGTTTATCATTTTTAAAAGGTCAGTTGTTAGTCTCCTTAAGGTTTATTATTATTATCATTATTACCATTATTATTATTATTATTTATAAGGGTGAATTAATAATTTAATATGCCTATGCACGAATCAGTATCATAAAGTAAATTCCAAACCTTTTTTAATTACGAATTATAAACATGTAGAATTAATTTTACCTCAAGTTTTATTTAAAAAATATCAATGTAAATAATAAAAAATGATTTATTTGTTATTTAATATATTTCAAACACTACGAACGAAAAATGTACCTAAACTTGGACAGCTGTTATTTATATCTTGATATACGCTGTAAAAATACTTTTAAAAAAATTAGTTTTGATATTAACATATTTTCGACAACGTCACAACTTAAATTTAGAACATAGTGTAAAGTCTTTTATAGAAAAGACCGACAGGTTTGTAATTTTTTAAAAAGTTTTTTTTTTTTGATTTATTAAATTTGTATCAAGTTGGAGTCGCGTAACGCATTGTTTAATTTTTTTATTGTAAAGTTATGGTAATATGTTTGCTTTTTAAAAAATAGTTTTTTATTTCATGTGTAAATTTATGCCGTATTTAAATAGTAATTTATGTAAGAATGCGTATTTTTCACGAATGACAAATTTGACAGCACGAGTCGTCAGACAAATCGGCAATCCCATGAGTAAAAATGACACCTTATGCACGTGTGGCATATGATATTTTTCTACTATCGTAAAAAAATATTTTCCCAAATTAACATGTTTTACAGGATTCATACATTTTTACTTATTTATTAGTTTTATTTTTTGTATGATGGCTATTACGTATAGCTTTGTTCGCGGGTCTAGTAATGAACCGATTCTGAACCAGAACCGAACTGGTTTAGAATTGTTTTAAAGCGCATGTCTAGTTATTTATTAGTTCGGAATTTTTATTTACTGCGAACGATTTTCTATACAGCTGAGGATGTATTCTAACCTAGCTATTTGGTTAGGATTTTTCATGGTTAAATTGGATACTACACAAAAAAATTAAATTCAAACAAAAAGGTAAATTGTTATACTGTCGAAAGCCACTCGAGGTCTCTCGGCGGAAGACGAGGGATTCCCTGCCTCCTTTCGTTTTAAACATTAGTATTTAACTAAAGATAAAATTCAAACAACAAGAAATGGTATAATCTTGTAATATTGTCTATATTTTTTAATTAAATCTTTATTTATTTTATAGCATTCATACATTCATACGGAATACAATTAAAAATCCTTTGTTTATATACGCTCAGAATCACAGAAATATAAAAAAATATTCAACAGGTATATTAACCTGCATAAAAAGTGGCAGAAACAAATAAACTGTAATACAACGGTTTATTTCTGTAACACAAAAACAGAAAACAGCTGACCATGTCGACAATGCGCATGAAATTCCGAACTGAACTTTTAGTTCCAACAAAAATTCCAGGACTGCTAATCAGGTTACGAACCGGTAACGAACTGATTCCATTGTAACCCGCGAACACAGAACAGTTACTAAAAATTCAGGATTTTACTAACCGCGAACGCTGCTTTTTCACTGCGCATGCGAATAGTCCCAGAACCGGTTCAGAATCAAACCCGCGAACAAAGCTTATATTTTAACAAAAAGTCATAGCCTTCTTTTTTAAGAGACAATAATGCTTTTCATAACAATATGCAATTTTTGTAAAAATAATACCAAAACAGTACGAATTCCTTTTCAATTTTTGAGCCATCCACATTCATTATTACTGTTAATTTTCAATCATTTCTATTAAATTTATATGCAAACTGTCAAATTTTAAATTTAGTGACACATGAACTAGAAATAATAATCGCGAAATAAAAAGTATCTTGACCTTTAGTTCAGTTGATGCCGCGTTTAGTGTTACATTTCTTGATTTCATATTTAAATAATTTGTAGTAGGCATTGAAACAAAACACTAATTTAAAATGTAAAAAAGTGGCAAACTGTTAAAAAAGATACTTTTTTAACACTTTATGTAGTGTACCAAAATAAAGTAAAGATGGGTCCACATTTAATCCATTCTGAAAGCGATGCTGCCAAGTACACAAAAAAGGATAAAGTAAAGAAACCCTTTTGTGAACAATGATTTATTGCATCAAAAAATATTTAATCCGGCGAGTTTCTAGTACCACGCCACGTGCCACCGGTTTTATAGTAGGACAGGGGCGAAATAAGAGATTGTTTTTAAGTAGGTAATACGTGTTTTAGCAATGTATTTTTTATTATTTATCTAAAAATATGTAATCAGCCTCTGTTCGAGGCTATGTGCATTCGAAAAGGTTTGTTTACTTTATCATTTTTTGTGTACTTTGCGGTATTGCTTTTATAAAGAATTAAATGTGGACCCATCTATATTTTATCTTTATGTTAACGATGAAAAAAGAGAACATTTTTTAACGGTCGAAAAAAATATTTTATCCACAAAGTGAACAATTCTTCTTCTACATAATGTTCTACTTTTATTAATATCCGCTAAAGGAAGCCCTATTAAACGTATTTCTTTTAATTTCTTAAAACATTTGTTGCCTTTTAGACGGTATTAGCCCATGGTATTCATTTAACACATGAAGAATTGCAGCTAATAGCTAGTAGAGGCAGCTCGATCTCACACTGTCCAGAATCAAATACATGTCTTAAATCTGGACTCTGTGATGTGAAAAAACTACTAAATTATGGAATAAAAGTTGGATTGGGCACAGGTAATTATTTTGCACATTCAACATGGTACTATTAAAGAGTTTATTTTATGAAAATTTGAAACTTCTCGTGTCAAACAAAATTGAATAAAAATTGTAAAAAATAGCCAATCACTATTATAGTTTATGGTCCAAGAGCCTGCGAGCGGCAGACCTTCGTCATTTTGTAAAAGCCGAAAGTTTGTCAGCGCATGCTTCCAACATAGGTAGAAGCATAAAGTAACATACCTACGGATAAGAGAAACCATGGCATGCTAAAATTTTCGTACCGCTTTTGCGGCAAGCTTGTCATTTTTCCAGTTTACACTTTAAATGCGTCGGTCGAAGCCTCGCCTCGTGTAACATCAGCGGTGGCGAGACACGTAAGCTTACTGAAATGACTAACTGGCGGTATTTCAACGAGAAACGAATAAAATTATATTGGGAGTTTTCGCATGACCTGTCCTTAAATCGGCTATTCCATGATAACTCTTATAATTTCCTTACTCTATGGTAGAAGCGATGGGAGACTATAAAGTTTGACTGATAGTGACTTTGGCAGGTACCATGTACAGGGTATTTCATTTAAAAGAAAAAATTGCATATTTTTGACTTTCCCCATATTTTTTAAGAAAATCAAGATCGGAAAATTTAAAAAACAATTGCATTATTTAATTAAATATGTCAATATGAAATACAGGTAATGCAGGTGATTATCTGATACTTCAAAGTAATTTTTTTATTTCTTTGAAAATTATCAATGTATCTTCTTTTTGCTTTACTGGCATTTTCTCCACACTTGTAACATTTACGTTACTATCTGTAATTTTTCATCTAACGGATAATTCATTTTAGAAAACTAGTATTAAAATCCACCAATAGGTTAAAATTTTAATGACTTTGAAGTATTAGGTAATATCCTGTATTACCTTTATTGTGTATTGATATATTAATTAAATAATATTAGCCAAAAATATTACTCCTTAGGCGTCGATAACCCAAAAACAGTTAAAGACATACATATAGTACTTTTCATAAAAATATCTTATAAATATGATATTCCATTTAAAAATGCAACATTTATTGCGTAAGTATTTTGTTTTTCAATGCAATTGTTTTTTTAATAAAATTTTTAAATTTCCCGAGCTAAAATACCTCGATTGGCTATCTTGAATATATTAAAAAATATGGGGAAAGTTAAAAAATATGCCAATTTTCACCTTAAATGGAATACCCTGTTAAATAATTAAAAATCATAACTTTCATCATTTAATAAAAGGTGAATTTTATATTGTGTTACTTGGGTACCTACTAAAAGATACTTCCTTAGTCGCCAGACGGTTTTGGACAGTTCCAAACCCGTGACAGACAACCCTATTTGTGGGGCCCCATGGTCCGAGGAAGTCTAATATTTCTGTTATTTAAGAACATATAACAAAACGTCTTATAAGCTTTGTATGGTTTACAAATAGGCATGTCCTTAAAATACTTCGATGCTGTGAGGTCAGTTTTTTAAAAAAATTTTTGGAACACTCTGTATACATCAAAATATTATTAGAACATGACTATTTAGAAATCCTACACCTTTTATACAAGAATGTTTGTCATATCTTGTTAAATAACAAAAAATACTTAGGGTGTTCGAAAAGTTTTGAGATATACGTACATTTATTTGATTTTTTCAAAATAATTTCCACCACATTGAATACACTTTTCCCTTCTAACAAACTAGTCACTGAAAATAGCTTTTCACTTTTCATTTGAAATTTTAGCGCATATTTTATCCCAGGCCTCCAGTAGCGCGTCTTCAGTTTTAAACTTTTGTCCTTTCAGTTGGCTCTTGACAAAAGGAAACAACCCAAAGTCATACGGCGCCAAGTCGAGGCGTTAAGGCGGATGTTTCAAAAGTCTCAAGCCTGCATCTGTCAAAAATTGACTGATAAGTTCAGCTCGATGAGGTGGGGCATTGTCATGATGAAGGTACCAGCTAGCGAGTTGCGAGTTTGGGCGAATCACTCTTAACTTTTCTATAAGTTTTAAAAGACATACTGTAGTGTACCAGAGAGCATTTTCGGTCTTCTGTTCTCGGAGCACAACACGTTTAATTATTCCTCTTGAACCAAAGAAAACAACTATCATTATTTTTTTACAGATCTTGATTTGTGAACTTCGAGAGAGTCTCTTCACCTTCGAGAACCCATATCTTATTCTGTTGTTTAGTTTGGACGTCGTAATAATAAAGATAAGTTTCATCTCCCGTGACGATCGTCACTATGTCTTAAGATTTACCATCCTGGAATTTGGACATCATTTTTTTACACCAATTCACTCTTTGTGTCTGCTGCTCGGGAGTTAACTTGTGTGGAGCCCAAAGAGTACAAATTTTTATAAAACCCAAGTGCTCATGTATGATCGTGTGTAATGTTGCTAAACTAATGTTCAATGTCTCTTCTAACTGTGGATAGGTAATTCGTCGGTTCATTTCTATAGCTTTTTGGACGGCAGATATGTTTTCTGGGGTAACTACTTCACACGGTCGACCTGAGCGTGGGGCGCCTTCAAGCGAAAACGAGCCCCGCTGAAATTGTTTGTACCATCTGTATATGGTCGCACGAGATGGACAGTCATCACCAAGTATAGGCTTCATTTCTTCTAAACACTGTTCTTGAGATAACCCACGTGAAAAGTTGTATTTCAAAATTGCACGGCACTCGATAGTCGTCCACGACGCCATTGCACTAAAATCGCTGGACACGAACTGGCGCAAAACTGATAGTTTACTAATAACTATATAGGACTACGACATGTCATGACATGTACAAACAAAAAACATCAATGTTACTTTCCTGCACCATTTAGTTACAAAGTATCTCAAAACTTACTGAACACCCTACGTATTTAACTTTATGGGGCCACGCAAAAATGTTTGTCTGGCACGGTGTTGGAACTGTCCATACTGTCTGCCCAGTGGAAAAATATCTTCTTATAGGTACCCAAGTAACCTAATATAAAATTCAGCTTTTACAAAATGACGAAAGTTATGTTTCAATCAATAAACTTTTGGTACCTGGTACCTGCCAAAGTGTGTGTTGTGGCAGCATGCGCAGACAAATTTTCAGCTATTACAAATTGACGAAGGCCTGCCGCTTACGGGCTCTAACTCTATTATAATAACTTTTAGACATTTCTGGTGGACCTTCTCCGTCAATAGGAAAAGCTATGCGATCTGCGTTGGACGTCTCCGTGCATCTTTCTTTTGGAAAAGAAAATTATGAACCTCTTAATTATTGTGATGTGTTTTATTTAGCTACATTGGGAGGTGCTGAAGGTAAGAAAAGTACTGCTATAGCAGTTTAAACTATGGACGTATAAAATACAAATGATTACACACATACAGGTTGGTCCCTAAGTAATGGGCCAAAATTTAACAACAGAATTGCGACGTTAAAATATTGAGATTTAACTAAAGTTACCTTAGTACAAAAGTTAATAGAGACATTTTGCACCCCTTACTTTGCAATTCCGTTGTGGTTAACGTTATTCTGAGATTGCACAGTAACGCAAACATGATCCGTTATCGTTATTAACCATACCGGACTCCTTTAATTACGGATGAATACCGAAGAGCTTATCGTTATCGTTATTGTTATACTGCGTGGTTCCCTGATTGTAGAAATTTTAATATCAATTATTTAAAAGGTTAAAATTGTAATACCGTATTAATTAAAATACCATTTATACCTAGACTCTAATTAGCGAAAAATCTATAGCAGTAATAAAAATCAAATAGTGTTAAGAAATTAAAACGGACTTGCACTTTTACGGATATTCTAAATCAGTAATTAATTTAGATGTTACAATCTGGCACACTTGCTTTTTATTCTACTACCAAACCTAACCTTACTTTTTGTGTTTTGCTTATACTGTATTGTCTGCATCTACGTTAAAAAACGAAATCAACAGAAGTGTTTGCATATATTTAAATATGAATTTATATCTTATGAAGAATAAAAGTAAATACTGATTTTTCGTTAACTTTAAAATGGGCGAACCACAGGCAAAAATAAGGTTGTGTCGAAAGCGCAGACGCAAGATATATTTCTTAAAAGAGGCTGCAAAATCTCTGTCTAAAACTGCTGCCGTAATCGTTATGTTTAATAACGATAACCATAAGGAGGCCAAAAAACGTCTGTTATTTTAAGAGGTGCAAAATGTCTCTAATATTAACTGAGATACAGGGTGTCAAAATCGAAATAAAATATTTACGAACTTAATCTGCCGCTCTCACTGGTACCGAGTTTTATTACAATATTCAAAATGTATTAAATATTCTTAATATAATTTTTATTATTATCTCAATTAATATCAACTTTTTTACAAAGTTTAGTTAAATTGCAATATTTTAACGTTGCAATTCTTTTGTTGAATTTAGGCTCATTACTTAGGGACCACCCTGTATATACAAAACGGTTTAACAAAAATATAAACGAGTAAGTACAATTGAGAAGTGTCTTTTCAAAAAAAGGGGAAATTCAATTTTTGTACTTTTTAACATCGTGCGGAAACTTATTATTTATATTAAAATGCAGAAACCCTTAATCTAAAAACTAAAAGAAAAAAACGGTATTTATTTATCAGTAAATTAATTACATTTAAAAAAACGTGTTTCACATAAAAGGGGATATTATTAAACGGTTTCCTTAGCTTGACCTGTTTACTTGTTAGATCAAATTTGAATTTAAATTTGACCCCCTTCCCGACGACAGATTGATCTGAAGTTTGGTACAAAATACGTTCTTTATGATTTTAAAACCAAGATGGCCGCGGCCGCCAATACAAAATGGCGGATTACATATTACTGCACAACAACCTTGATATGAATATCAAATGAAAGGGCTTGATTGAAAAATTAAAATCAAATATGATCGCCGCCACAAAATGGTAACTCAGCAAACACTATTTGCCGGCAATGTACATTTTTCATATTGGCATTGATGGTAAAGCATTGGCAATTGGTGGCAATATTATGCCAACATCTTATACGCATTAAAAAGTCAACCCTAAATAAACACTTAATTGCCAATAAATTTTACATGCAGGCGAATTGCCGGCAAGCATACAAAAATGGCGGCATACCAATCCTGATTAAATTTAATAAAGCACGCGTTTTTGTTGCAGGCAAATAAATATTGGATTTTTGAAGGCAAACCTTCAACGCATATTCATACTTTTTAAACCATATTATTAACTTTGGTATTTAACTAACATTAAAGCAATTTTTTGATCTGTTTTATTTATAATGGCAGCTAAACAACATTATTTTATGTTTTTTTACATAATTTAAAGGAAATGGCCTTTTCATAACATTTTATTGTTAAAAATCATGCAAATAAAAATTAGGTCAAACAAAATGTTTATTATGTATTTTGGAGCGAATAAAAATAAAATGATGGTAAAATTAGCTACGTTAATTTCGACCGAAGGTGACCGCTTTGTGCATTTGTTTTCTACGTGGTTTTCTAGCTTTTTAGTTTCTTTTTTAAAGAAAAGAGTTTTTTAATAGACATAATTAAATGTATTCATTACCTAATAAGTGTGTGTTGTGTGATTAATTGGTGATGGCTAGTCGAGAAGGCAAGATATTCAAGTAGACTGTTAGGCAGTGGCGCCTTTGCCATTAGGCTGAGTAGGCTGAAGCCTAGGGCGGCGGATTTTGGGGGCGGCAAATAAATGGAAGTGAGGACCTTTTTTTTTTGCTCTTCAAAATGTTTTCATGATGAATGATTTTGTTGGATTTGGAATTCTTTGTACCCACAATCGAAAGAAATGGAAGTGAGGACCTTTTTTTGATGAGGAAATGGGCGGCGAAAATAAAATAGCCTACGGGCGGCAAGGCTGGGGGGCGGCGAAAATAGAATAGCCTACGGGCGGCAAGGCTGTAAGTGCGCCTCTGCTGTTAGGAGCGGTAAACATTTTGTTTAAAACTTTATTCAAAGTTTTACAGACGTGTTAATAAAAAATATTATATATATTTAATAGTTTTTTGACATACCGATAGATGGCGTAATGGACAATAAACTACTACGTTTCTGCAATATCTTCGCTTTTTATCGTTTAAACCGTAGCCATTAGACAAAAATAATTCGAGAGCGGTCTGCGGTAGGTGATCTCACTTAGCTTTGAAAGAAATCTCTTCGGCTAGTGTAAAAATCTGCATCTCCAAGCTGGACAGTGTTCCGAGAGATGGTACTTTGCATGGCAAGGAAGTTGCTTGCAGTAAGGAGTTTTTTCCTATTTTAATTTTCAAATAAAATATCGCATCATTTTAGCTTTTAAAAAAAATATATATGCGACAATTTTCGTCAATAAGACGTCAGCTTGCTGCTTGGGAGTATCTGCATTTGCCCACTTTCGTGTCTTTTGTTATCTTTTTGCCAATAACTTATTAATGATGGATGCCATCATCTTAAACGCATTTTTTGCCAATAACTTATTATTAATGACGGATGCCATCACTTTATCTGCAACACGTGGCCTAATAAAGGCCAATTGCCCACTTTCGCGTCTTTTTGATACCTTTTTGCCAATGCCTTGCCATTAAAGAGTGTTGGCAATTCCAGTAAATTAAATGTACAACGCCGGCAAAAAATGTTATATGGGAAATTATATATTTTTTCCACAACTACCTTAATATGGGTATCAAATGATAGGGTTTGATTGGTAGAATAGGGCTCAATATGAAAAAATAAAATCAAGATGGCCGTCGCCACAAAATGGCGGATTACACATTTTTCACAACCACCTCAACATGGGTATCTAACGAAAAGACTTGATTAGTAGAATATAGCTTATTCTCAAATAAATAAACTCAATAGAATAAGCATGAGAAGTATCAACTAACAACAAATCTAAAAACTTAAAAATAAATTATATAAAAATAATAATAAACGGTTTTATTACAACAAAAATGATGTAGGTTATGTACTAAAAGCTAAAACATAATTCGGTAATTCCTAGCTACCAAATCGCACCAATATTTTTATTAATCTAGGGTATTGATCAAATAGTAAAATTGTTACCCTTTGCTTAAACCTCCCAAATACCGAATTTGATAAATGCAGTTTCTAGCGGTTTTAAAAGTTAAGCTACTTTTTACTTACCCTGTATATATCATATAGAATATTTTTTTAGCCCTGGCAATGGAAGACAAAATTGGAAACTTCACTGTTGGAAAAGAATTTGACGCCCTTATTGTCGATATGGACTTGAAAAGTGCAGAAATTGACTATGTTCTTGAATGCTCGCCCTTGGAAATTTTACAAAAATATATTTATTGCGGGGATGACAGAAATATTGTAAATGTTTTTGTTGCTGGAAGAAATGTCAAGTGCGAGACATGTAGTTAAAGAAAAAAGATATTATAAAATGGTTGAATATTTCTTTATTTAAGATAGTTGGAAAATCAGATATGGTATGGATGTTCTAGATTTTTACAAAAAAAAATTTTTGTGTGCCTTTGTGTTTTGCTAAAACTTGCTGAAACTTTTTATGCAAGAAAAATACGTCAAGCGCTATTTTTCTTGCAACTATCTGACCGAGTCGGTAAATATTTTAGTTCTGTCAAATATTTTGATAATGCACAGGTAACTTAACCAATTATAGAGCGTGAAGTAAAAAATATTTTAAAAAATAATAATAATTCGGGGATAGTGCAAATCCGCGTAATTAGCATTGGATAATTCCGCGTATCGGACAAATTTAGCTAACATTCTACATAAGATCCTGATTGGCATCCAGAACGGATAGTCTATGGTAAAAATATATACTGTTTGCCCACCGAGTGTGGAACTAGGACGCCTGAAGGGACAGGGAAAGAAATCGACATCATAAAATATCATTCGACGATGCTTTGGAGGCTCGTCACGACGGCCACCAATCTGTGAAAGGCTTTTTGTTCGCAGAAAGGCATTGTTGCCAAACTATTGAAAGTGTAGGGATATGTTGGGACAATATACATATTTGACCTTAGTTAATATTATATTTGGTTCTTTTAAAAAAATAATGTAATATGCGATAAAATAAAATCATTTTAAGGAATCCAAAGTAACAAAAATAACAAAATTAAAATATTAATCAAATTTTAAATATTCAAATAAATGAGTGTAGAATAAATTAGGATTATTATGTTTTTGCGGTTAGTGGCAACATCTTAAATCCAACACATTTTTTGTCCGCATTCTTTTGATCGAGCTATACTCGCTGGGCGAACAGTAAATTCTCTCTTTATATAATTAGTAAAAATAGGCCAATTTGTCCTTAAAATAGCAATATTCAAAGGTTTTAATCTTTCTGTTTAAAATTCGACCAAACAAAAATACGCGGTCCTTACCCATGGTGGATTCGCGGTTTTGCACTATCCCCGAAGATATGATAATTGATATGTGCTTTTATTTTTTTGTACTTAAGAGTTTTAAACATAACTAAATAAGTTGTTTACTTTCAGTAATTACAACACTAAATTTAAATTGTAAGAATTTTAAACAAAATTGCATCCAAGAAAAACTCAAAATAATCTCAGAGAAAAAAACCTTTAAACTATGTATTAAAAATACTATTAGTTTTAAAGCCAACCCGGACTATCCGATATAAACATAGTCATAGTTGGTTTAAAAATAGCAAATTAATATTTTTATATATTTTTTATGTGTAATATATTTAACTATTATGTATAGTTCTTACAACAGAAGTTAACTATTCTTAAAATGTGTTTATTGCCAAGCTAGATACATATACGGTATAGTGTAAATATAAATATGTTGTTAAGTTTCTAATTTAATAAATATGCTGTTAATTATGTGTATTTGTGATACTTTGCTGATTATCGCCTTAGTTCCAGTTCTAGTATTCAGCTTTCTCAAGTCAGTCTCTAAGTCCGATTTGAAATTTAACCATAGGGTAACACAGATATCTCTTTTACAAGACCTTTAATTAATTACGGATTTAGGCATCCTGTCCAGTTCAGTGTCTCGAAAATACAATCATGTTCGTTGCCGCGAAAAAATATTTCAAAACAAAGTTCCGCATAATAATCATTTACCTGTGTAAGCGTTACTTTCCAGCACAACAACAAATTTAAAAATTATCATGTTCAAAACTACGTTATTTTTTTATTTAAAGTATTTCTTGGTATACATCGTTAAAAACCTTATAGAAAGGGTGTTTTTCAAACACCTTTTCTATAAGGTTTTTTAATTTAAAAATGCAAGTTTATGTCGTAGCTCAAAAACGGAGTGCTGCATTAAAGTTTGGATTTTACCTCCCTATTAGAAAGATGATTATTATAGATTTTCATTTTATACTTTTTTCTATTTCAAATATTAACTAAGCTACAGAGAAAAATAAATTTGAGGAAAATACGTTTTTTTTTAATATCTATTAAGCCATAATTTTTATGGAAAAAACAAAGTGAAACTGCAATTCTTTTCCCATTGAACCATCTGTGTGTGCTGCGGTTTCCGAGATCCCTGTACTACCTATACAAAAGATGGATATAGGCAACCTATACACCATTTAAAGGATATCTTATTGTCATCATTTGATGTAAAAATACATGGTTTTCCATTTAAAATAAAAGAGTTACTGCTATTTAATTTCCTGAAAAAGAGAAATTATTTTTTGAAAACCCTTTGCAACATTTATCTCGATATCACCTATGTATGATATGGCAGACTCTTTCTAATTTTTTACATCAAAAACGACTCCCCTGTATATAGTACTCACATAAATTTGCTACAAAAAATATGTACAAAACACAGACGCGCTCACACATGCCATCGGTCGTACAACAAATTTTTTGTAAGCCACAGATATGCGATTATCGTTTCAACGGCGAATTTACTTGAGTTTTACAACCCGTCGTTCAACCGGTTGCATAGACTGTGCCGTCGTTTTTGCGTTTAATGTTTAAGCCTTCGTCAACTGTTTAAAGGAAAAAAAGTTAAAATATCGAGAATAAAACATATTTTATTTTTCTAAAACACGTTGCTAAAAAATAATAACAAAAATATAATATAAAGAAATATTAAAATTATAAAAAGTGTAACATATTATTAAATTTGTATTATAACTTTATTTAGTTTTTGTGATAAGAAAACCATTCCATCCATTGTGGAAAAAATCCATTCCATAATTTAATAAATTTATTTGTAGTATTTCTTATATAATATACCTAGTTAGGGAAATCTCATCACAAAAACTACACAAATTAACACCAAAATCTAAGAATATATCACATTAATTCCTCCACCATTCCTTATAACAAATCCGTTATTCCCCCTGAAGCATAGGTATCCAAAAGACCATTCCTTTCATTAAAAATACACAAATTCCTCTCATTATTCTCGCATTTTACGTATTTGTTTTCATTAGGAATAGCCACGTGATCTGGATCGCTCTCATTCGGAATGTACCTGTACTCAGCCGTTTCTGAGATACTGGAACACATATTCTTATACTCGTCCAAATGTAGCAGAATGGTAGGCATATTATCGGCTCCTCTACACGTCACGTGACCATTAATGGTTGAAATGGAGACACTGCCAACACTCATACAGATCTGGTTGTTGATGAGGCTGTAGCTGCGGAGGAAGCACCAATCGGATCGTGGACTGGACTCTGTTATTTCGAAAGGTTTGAGGGAACCTGGGCACTCGCCAGTATTTTGGTTGACTTTTTCAGTGCAGGAGAATATTTTTTTGTTCTTGACGATAAATTGAATTCCTAAAAGAAGGAAAGCTTAATAATACACAAGGTGTATTCAAAAGAAGCAAATTTTAGGTGGACCAAGTAAAATCAAATGAAAATAACTGTAAAAAACAGGCTAACAGTTTAGTCTCTCAAGATTCGCTTTCTCACCATACGAATTTAGTTGATCAAGTTTACCAAAACAACTAAAATTAATTAATCAATAGGTGAGCAATTAAAATAGAATTGAGGGATATCTATTTAGATTGCAAAATATTATATTTTCTATGTTATGTTGTATGCTGTTTCCATGTACACACACTCTATACACGGCGGGACTGCTAGATGCATTGAAATTTACTTTTAACATCTTAAGCACTAAAAATTAGACAAAGAATTTTTGCATGCAAACATTCCGAATAGGATGACGCATCGAGCTTACTACGTTGTTGCTTTAAACCATCTTCTTTCGACACATTGACAAAAAATCTGCATCAAACGTTTTAAACTGCACGATGTGTATGTGTTAACAGTGTGTCAATTTAAAAGATACCAGCCTTAATATGCCAGTCTCTACGAAAAATCTAAAAACATGGAAAAACACATAAAGTTTGTTTCTTAGGGAAACACTTATTTTCAATCAAAAGTACTAAAGGCTCGTTTTCATGCGACATAATAATTCATGAAACTTTAAGTCATGACAATATGACATTTTTAGTAGAAAATCAAAAATCTGTAACACGCATTTGATAACAATCATAGAATAAACTGGGATGCTTTGAGCATTTTAGCAAAGGAAACTTGTTTTAAAAGACGCAAAATCAAAGAAAGTGCGTATATAATATTAAATAAAGATAATTGTGTAGCATATCAATTTCAGTTAATTTAAATAACGCTTGGTTGCCTTTGCTTAATACTGAAGTATCTTCAGGAAAACTAAAAATCACATTTTTTATTAATAATAAATACACCAGCAACCAGTTATGTATGTCACTATAACACTACAACCAAACAAACATATTTGACATTTAGTGTCAAAGGTTTCAGAATCTCCTAAAATAAGCTAAAATATTAAAAATTTTAAACCTTAATAACCGTTGAATCGCTAACTGCAGAAAGGGGATATGTCACATTTTTAAAAATATTTAGGGGACACAAAAAACTGTGTTACTTATTTTGAAAATGTATTTGGCTTTCAATTTTTTACAATATATTGTAATATATATATATATATATATATATATATATATATATATATATATATATATATATATATATATATAATAATCAATTTAGTTTTTTAGCTTGGCGTAGCTGTCATTTTTGATTGATGGACATGTCCCCTTTTTGCAGTAAAGGGGAATTAAATTTAATTTTTTGGTACTTTTAATTAATTTTTTATGGCGTGTACCCAAATAACTACCATCAATTAAATGAATCCGCAGAACTAATACAGAACATATCTTCATTTTTAGTAGATGTATTAATGTATTTAATGTCTCTTGAATTAAATATGCCGTCGATTGAAGTCACTGTGGCATCTGTACGAGTGTTAACTTTAATTATAAGTCAAAAAAAGAAAAAAAAAAGAAAAATAAAAAAATCTGGTTAAGGCTATGGGCCCATGAAACTCTTTCATATTTCTCCAAAAAGTGGACGTTATCGAAAACAACATTTCCTTGTTCCATTGTTTAACTTGTAAAGAAATATTCCTTAACTTCACTTTCACACATGATGCGGTAAAATTGATGCCACGTAGTTACTACAATGCGGCACTGCTGTTTACAGAAGGTATGCTACCTGGAGAGTTGCTATTAACACTTCAAGAAAGTAAATTCAATGTGATTGAAAACAAGTGTAGGTATAGATGGGCCCATATTTAATTCATTCTAAAAGCGATGCCGCCAAGTACACAAAAAATGATAAAGTAAATAAACCTTTTCGAATGCACATAGCCTCGGACAGAGCCTGATTACATATTTTTAGATAAATAATAAAAAATACATTGCTAAAACACGTATCACCTACTTACAAAACATTCTCTTATTTCGCCTCTGCCTACTATAAAACCGGTGGCACGTGGCGTGGTACTAGAAACTCGTCGGGTTAAATATTTTTTGCTGCAATAAATCATTGGGTACAAAAGGGTTTCTTTACTTTATCATTTTTGTGTACTTGGCGGCATTGCTTTCAGAATAAATTAAATTTGGACCCATCTTTATAGTGTCGAGTATCCCCTAAAGAAACAAAATCTACGTGATTTTGTTTTTTTTCAGATTTTCCATATAGGATGATATATTAAGGATTGTACCTTTTCGAATTGACACTCTGTATATGCAAATCCTTACCACTTGGTCGATGATTGACAATAGTCGTTCCGCCCACTCCATCTCTTATTTTAAAGTTAAGTGGTATCGCTCTAACTGGTTCTAGATCTTTATGGACTTTTTGGGATATTCTGTCTCCCAAACCATCCAGTTCGCTTAGCCTGCTATTAAGTTCAATCTAAAAAAAAAAAATAATTTATATATTATTATATTAAAATTATTTCACCTTAAATATTGTTCTATATCTGCTGGTTCGTTACCATATTATATTGTATATTATTTTATCAGGAGCAAAGTGACATTGTTAAAGCGAGGTTATAGGGTTGACGGACGAGCTTAGTGAGTCTATAGCATCTACAGCCAAACCATAAAAATTTAATTTTACGCCAAATAAAAAGCTATTTCTCCTCAACGTTTAAATCCAAATAACCGAGGGGCCTAGTGGTGTTTACCCTGGGTGAAAACACGCCATCTTTTGAGATTCACTGCTGGTCACGGGTAAAGGTTAAAACTCATGCGTTTTTACCCCCGAAATTGTAATTAATTTTTCTCTATGAGTGACGCCTTTTTACCGAAATTCCCTACATCAATTTACGGTTGGGAAAGACATGATTCTCGTTTGAATATATGTGGATATGGTTTTACCCATGGCCTTAAAACAACTCCGACATTTAGTTGATATGTGAGGACCCATGCGTTCCTCACCCCAAAAGCGGAACGGAAATGTCAAATTTTTTGAATTTACGTGGCTTATTAAAATTTTTAAAAGGTCAGGTGACAGTAGTTCCGTTCTGGTTTTACGTATATGAGACGCTGGCCTTTAAAGCCGATTTCCCTTGGGGTTTTCATGCATGACGCATGAGTCGTCACCCATCAGCTAATTGGTGGGGTTTTTCAAGGATACTGATAAAATAATATTCATTTACATTTGAAATAGAATCACAACTTTTGGTAGTACGAACCGTTAATTTATGTAAGAAATTTTGCCAAAACATTCCTATAGGGGAAAATTAGTCCCAATTTGATGGGTAAAAACGCACGAGTTTTAACCCCTTACACATGACTGGCAGGTGTAAATCGTCAAAAGTCAAAACCGGGGTATACACGGTCATGCAAACCTGAAACGCACTTGCATGAAAGCAAATGTCAAATGAAGCTTTTGATACACACGATTCAGATGTACCTGTCAGATCACCGTCAGTTTTGGCAGTGATCGACTTGAACCAAACTTGAACATAAGCGTAATTCAGCAAAAAGATTTTTTTATTTTTGTCAATGTATTCATTACTGTTAACTTTCCAAAAACATGGATAACCTTGGTACATATCTATAAAATCACGCAATCCATCTTCCTGGCGCCAAAGAACCATTTTAACTCACAACCAACAATATAACCCCGTAAACGACGTTCCTAAACTGAAACGTTAACTGACGTGTCCTACCTGTCCTACACATGCACAAGTTTGCACGACGCACGCCACTAAAAATCAAACTTGGACATCGAGTCGCATGCTAAGCCAGATGTGACAGTTTTTAATGCACACGGTTAAATTTGCGCGCAAGCTTTGGCTTTTTGACATATGTGACAGTTTTGCATGAGCGTGTATACC